>BLKR01003433.1:90000-146019 GCA_011170035.1 Teleogryllus occipitalis | reverse complement strand
CAATAGACAAACCCTGACCCCTTTAATAAATTTACTGATGCACAGGATCGGAACCCCGGTCCGTCACAATATATATATATATATATATATATATATATATATATATATATATATATATATATATATATATATATAACGAAGCAGGACAAGGCTCACCACTATCCCCAAAGCTATTCAATCTTTACACAGAAGATATACCCATCACACGTTACACGCAACTTGCACAGTTCGCCGACAATATGGCATTATTAACTCATTAGCACTTAGCGTTACCATATGGCAACAGCGCAGCGGTATTTTTTCAATGCCCTTCTTCGAACTCTTATCAGCGCGTTGAGTCATTGTTGCGATTGCAATGAGTCGGGAAGGAGTTCAGGCCGATATGAATCAGCCGCTATCCATCTGTGTGTATTAAACGTGTTAGAAACCGGTACTCCTTTCAACATGGATTTTTCAGACTGCGTCTGCGGGTATTTTTCTTCGTTTTTCTACTATAAAAATACTTGAAACAGAACTTGTTTTCTTTGGAATTTGTTGTAAAGGTTTAAGACATTTTATTTTGTTTGAAACCTTTTTATTTACATAAAAAATAATTATTTCTCAACATGAATTACACCGTTGCCACATGGCAACGCTAGGATAAATAAGTGTTGTAGCTGAAACTAACATCATTTTTCACAGAGATTTCGCGTCTATACTAGCACCCGATATAACGGTAGCTGAAGCGCTGGGCATTGAGGATGAAAAAGCAGGAAATGAGGCAAATTGCGTTTTTCCCATCAAGTCTGTTTTTATTGAGCCTCCAGAACCAGCTATTTTAACAGATGAGAATTCGGCGGAAGAGGATGGAGGGGTTCCTGATAACTTGAACCTGCACCTTCAGAAACACGAATTAAAGATATTGAGCAAATTCCCGATGACATGCGACCCACAAAATTTAAAGGAAAACGTACTTATATTGATGGAGACCTAGTTGACACAAGTGTGTCAAACATTTCCAGTCGTGATTTTTCAGAACTTAGATCTAAAACACCAGTTGTATTATTTGAATTTTTTTTAGACACGAATATTTTAGAGATGATCGTAAAGGAAACGGAAAAATATGCACAATTTTTAAATCGCTCTGATCACCAAATTAGCGAAGAAGAAATCCTCTGCTTCTTTGGAATACTTATCGTGAGAGGTTACAATGATGTTCTGAGCAAGAGACACTTCTGGGATACGGCAGACGATCTGAGAAATCCACTTGTGTCAAATGCAATGCGTAGAAATAGATTTGAACAAATTTTGAGATTCTTTCATATTCAAGATAATAATAAATTGAATAAGAAAGATAAACCTTTTAAACTTCGTCCACTCATCGACAAAGTGAATGAGAATTGTAAAAAGCATTTTGTTCCTGAAAGAGACTTGTCTTACGACGAATCAGGGATAAGATATTTTGGAAAACATTCCTGCAAACAGTATATAAGAGGCAAACCCATTAGATTTGGGTATAAAGTTTGGTGCCTCAATAGAGCAGATGGATATCTAGCTGACTTTGAAGTTTACCAAGGAAAGTCTATCAATGACAATTCGGACAATGAACAATGTTTTGGGAAAGCTGCTGCACCACTTGTAGGTATGATGAAAAATATCCCCAAATTTCCTTTCAGAGTGTATTTTGATAATTTGTTTACGTCATTTGACGTGCTGAGTTATTTTCGTGAAAATGGGATTGAAGCAACTGGAACTATTAGAGAAAATAGATTTCCTAATGACATTCCAATTCCTCAACATAAAGAACTGTTGAAGAAAGAAAGAGGATTCATTGTCTCGAAAATTTCAAAAGATGGAGTACTCCTCTGCAAATAGAAGGATAACAGTTGTGGCAGTAGCTTCAAATTGTCATGGAATTTCTCCTTTACATATTGTACAGAGATATTCAAAGGAACAGCGCAAATCCATCAATGTGCAATGTCCAAATGTAATAAAAAAAACTACAATGCATGCATGGGCGGAATTGACAAAATGGACAAAATATAGCCACTTACAGAATACAGATTCGAAACAGGAAATGGTATTGGCCAATTCTCACATGGCTGATTGATGTGTGCATCACAAACGCATGGGTTTTGCACAGAAGGTCTGGTATTGATACACCACAACTGGATTTTCGACGTGAGATTGCTTAGACGTATCTTGTTCGATACGGAAAGGCACCAAAGAGCCCTGGACGTCCTAAATTGTTTTCCAACTCAGTTCGTGTCTTAGATGAAATTCGACTGGACAATCTTAACCACCTTGTTAAGAAAACTGAAGAGAACAAGAAAAAGAGATGCGCAGGCAGAAACTGCGCTTCCTTTGTGAGAACAATGTGTTCTAAATGTGGAGTGGGGCTTTGCATTGACTGTTTTGTGCCATTTCACACAACTTAAATTAGAAATAAAATAAAATAAAAAATTACAAAGTTCAAAGAATTTCAGTCTAAATGATGTTAACAAAAATTTTTCATTTCTAATTTGCTGCCTGTAAAAGTTTTTTGTTATTACCACCAATGTATCATGAGAAGTACTTAGTGTTGCCAATGGCAACATTTAATAAATATTAAGATAATGATAGTATTTTAAATTTTTTTCTAGTTATATTATGGTCCCAGTAATCGAACCAAATCACCAAAACCAAAACAAATCGAGAAAAAAATAATTCGGGCAGTAATGGGTTAATTATCAAGTCGCACGCTGACACATAGCAGTATAAAAATTCATCAAAATTTAAACAAAATAGACGAATGGGCAAGAAAATGAACTCTTACATTTGACTATTTTATTTTAAAGGCATTAACATAATATACAACAAAAATCATCTGAAACCCCACAGTCATTAACTTCAAATTTTGAATGGAAAGACCCATTACCTATCTAGCTACCAATTTCTTCTCAAACATTCCAAATCCCTTCACTATCAGTTCACAGATTCGACAAAAACTCATCTAATAGAACCATAATACAAAATAAGTTTCCCTTTCACATTTTCCCCAAGAAATTCTCCAAACTAGATCCTGACTAGAGGAGCCAGTTGTATTAGTTTTATTTTTTAACTTAAGTTAGCTAGTAAACGACCTAACTTATCTATAGTTCATTTAAAATGAGCCGTGTTTTCACCCTCTGTGTAAATAAGACAAAAAAGAAAGAAAGAAAGAAAAATTACTCCAGACCAAACATTTGATGCCCGAACAAAATACAACCTATAAACGGACTAGTAGGAATAAATACTCTTTCCCCATGGAAAGCCGTATCCACAGTGCTCAAAAGTAAACTGTATTGTTTTCAAAATCATCGAGAGGCAGAAATGTCGAACGAGAAGAAACAAATAAAAAGAAGAAAACGAAACATCTTCAACGAAACCTCCATCGTATCACCAATTACATAAAACCAAAATGGTTTATTCGTTGCCTTGAGAAACGGGGATATATAATTAAGGCATTAAGGAAATCGAAAAAAATGTTTATAGCCAATATGATGAATAAAAGGAATGTCTAGACAGGGTGTACGAATACTTTTTACGTAATCCAATTTGTGAATGTTCTTACTGACAATTTTCTAGTTGAATTCATTAAACGCGTTATTCCTTATATATTTATTAATGAATAATACTCGAAAATCACACTATTTTATGGTGCGTTACGTAAATGAAAGAAAGGAAATATTTTTTTTGTTAAATTATCTACTGTACAAATGCTTTTTTCTTATGAGTATTCGATACATGCAGAGTATCATTTCGGCTTGAAGCCTTTGCACGGTGTCGACTTGGCGCCTACGAGCAGCTGTTCATTCATCCACGCGCTCTCCACTTGAGAACCGCCACCGCCGCCGTCTTCCGCGGGCGAGCTTGCGCCGAGCGCCGGCCAGCGCCACCGAGCGCGCAGTCGGGCGCGCGGCAGGGAGTGAATTAAAGACGACGGCGGTTGCTTGTTTATTCTGGCGGGCGCCGAGTATTTGCTTTGGCCGATTGGCCGGGCGGTGTCGCGCTGCGCCCGCAGCGGCGGAAGCGCCGCGCGCCACCGCCGCCGCCCTCCGCCCCCGCCCCCGTCGCTTCCTCCGCCGCCGCCTCTAGAGGGTGCGGAGCGGCCGCGCCCCGACCTAATCCAATCAGCAGGCCGACTCGCGCGGCGCCCCGGCGCTGTGCTGTGCTCCAGCGCGCAGGGCGTCGCTCTGCCGCCTTCGCCCTCGTCGTCGCCGCCCGCCGCCAGCGCCCCTGCCGCTGCCGCTGCCAGTTCGCGCCGCCCGCCGCGCCACCCGCCCGGTCGCCCCCTCCCTTTCTCGGCCCGTGACGAGCCCACCCCTCGCCGGCCGTGTTCTCGCTCCATCTGCGACGGGCCCGCGCTGGCTGCCAGCTCTTTAAATCGCCGCAGGGACCGTTGGAGGCCCATCAGTGCCGTCGGGCATCGGTGGACTCCCCCGTCGCAGAGGGGGAGTTGGAATTTTGAAGATCACCGGGGAAGAAAAGGACTTCCGACCACAGGCGATCCCCGGCAAATACATCCTAAAATGTGATAGGATGATGAGTAATGCCTACAATTTCAGCGTTTCTGTTCGCAGTGTATTCTTGATTTACTCAGTTCACAGAAGCAATTCAATAAATTACACGGTTTTTTTAACGCAAATGAACAATCGGTACTTAATATTTGCGCCAACTACCATTACACAAATACGTTGATGTATACATACTAATATTCAACCATGTTTAACCCATATTTGCCCGGTGTTCCATTATTGGAACAAGCGACAGTGGTTTTGTCTCTGCCTTTTTTTTATCGCGGAGCGCACGTGGAGGCTTCGGTATGTTCCTAGAACTTCAACAGAGGGATCGAATTTCCCGAGTGCCAAGAGTTGATTTCAGTTCTCGTTTGTACGCCGAGAGGAGGTTAACTGAGCCGATGTTTCACGGCTGGCACCATGAATGATAAAAGGTAAAAAATATCATGTTACTTTTTTTACATTAAACTTTTTTGTTTTATGAGTATAGTTAATGATATTGTCTTCTTATTAATACAGTAAAAAATCCTGAAAATATTACTATTTAGCTGAGCTGAAAACGATTTTTCTAAAATGTTCCAATATTGGAACACCAGGCAGGAATGGTACCATAAATAATTATTTTACAATTCATCTATTTTATCATTTCTCTTCTTAGATTATTAACAACAGAACAAATAATTGCGATTCTGGAAGAGGATAATGATTACTTGAGTACATCTATCATCATTATGCCTCCAGAAGACGGATGTATTAGTGCTGAGCACAGTGGCGATGAAGACTGGCGGCACACTGAATAACCTACCAGGAAGCCAACTTAGAGCAGAAGGTGAGGCACTAATTATGCGATTCACTGAAACTGAAAGACTCACATCTGTGACTGAACTAGAGAGTAAAATTGGCTCTGAACACCGTGATGAGTGCATTCAAGAGAATACTCCATCTACGCGTGTCTGTTCCCAACGTAAGAAAGAACAAAGAAAGTCGGGAAAAAATTGACATAAATCCTGGGTTTACAAATTTCAATATTACAAGTGACATAACTACAGTACCAAATGACCCAGTGTCATGTTTTGAAATATTTTTTGATGACACTTGGGACTTTCTTACAAAAATGTTCGTATTGTACGCTCAGCAGAAAGATGATTACACGTTTACCCTTTCGTCTCAGGAAGTAAAATGTTTCATTGGAATTCTGATTTTATCAGGATATAATATTGTACCAAAATGGACAATGTTTTGGGAAACATTCAGAGACTTATAACGAAGCTGTCAGTTCGGCAATAAGGAACAGGTTTGAATTGTTAAAAAAAATATGCTCATTGCGCAGACAATAATGACAAAATGACAGATTTGCAAAATTAACACCTTTGATTTCCTTACTGAACAAACGATACGCAAAATACTGCATTTACGAAGAACGCTTGGCTGTAGATGAGAGCATTGTTCCGTATTATGGCAGGCATGGAGCCAAGCAGTTCATTCGCGGAAAAACCATTAGATATGGCTACAAAATGTGGTGTTTGTGCGACCGTTTGGGGTATCTAATTCAATTCAATCCTTACTCTGGTAAAGATGAAAGCCGACCAAAAGAAATGAGTCTCGGAGAACATGTTGTGCTTCAATTGGTCCACTGTTTACCTAAAGATAATTCTTTCAAAATATATGGTGACAGGCTATTCTCTAGCTTATCGTTGGCACGTAATCTAGCAAATTTGGGTTTAGGCTACACTGGAACAATAAACAAAAATCGAACTGAAAAATGTCCACTTGAAGAAACTAAAATATTAGGGAAAAAAGATAGAGGCACTTTCGATTACAGAGTTGATAAAAGTAGTAACTGTCTGATTTTGGAATGGCACGACAACCGCATTGTACTCATGTTAAGTACTTGCGACTCAGTTCATCCTCTAAGAACTGCTAATAGATGGGTTTCAAGTGAGAAAAAGAAAGTCCCCATTGTGCAACCAAACACAGTAGGAAAATATAATAAATTCACGGGTGGTGTTGATAGAATGGACGAAAATTTGGAGTGCTACAGAATTGGAATTAGATCGAAAAAGTGGTGGTGGCCTGTGTTTATGTTTTGCATTGATATCGCTATTCACAATGGCTGGTAGCTATTTAGAAAGACAGAGCAAGGTCAAAAAATTGATCACCTTTCTTTCAGAAGATCTATTGTGCAAAATTATCTACAAAAGTATAAAATTGTACCCTCATCAGGTGGAAGACCTAAAAGTAGCAAGTCACTGATATCTCGCATATGCAACTACTGTGAGATTTGATGGTACAGGACAATGGATTTCACTAGCTACAAAGCAAGGAAGATGTGCCATGTGTAAAAAGAATACAACCAAGCAATGTGAAAAATGTAACAAAGTTGCATTAAAACTGTTTCAAACTGTTTCATACTCCAACTTAATTATTTAGCATTTATTTTTATTTAGCAAATAACTAAATTGTTGCCTTTTATAAAAGTTTAAATAAAAAATATTATAAATGTGTCCTTACTTATTAAAAAACCCTGGACCCGTTCGTGTGTGGTGTTCCAATATTGGAACAGTCCAAAATTTGAAAACGATAACAGAAAAAATGATAATTTTCATTTAGTACATTACTACATATCACCTATGACATAATTTATTTGCTAAAAGCATTAATATTTAAAAAAAATAAACTCGGGCATAAACGGGTTAATTCAAATTATGTCAATAATATTACGGAAATTCTATAACTAATATTATCTAAATCCTTACAATTTACTTAACTTCATTCACAAGCCGTATTCACTTGCAAAAATTCTTCTCGACTATGCTTCGTTCGCCCTCAGAAAAAAGCTAATGTTAACAAACTAGAGGTATTCATCCGCCTTCCTCAGATTCTCAATCGCCGACTACGCTCGCACAACGTTTGGCCACACACGCACGGTATAGTCTGTGATCGCTCGAAAAGAGAACCTTACTTCTGCAGAGCACTAGGCGAATATCAATATATCTAATACCTCCGCAAACGCATCTTTACAAGCATTAACAAAAACTACTTGATAGAAAAACTAAACAAATCACACTCAACTACCAGTTTGCAAAGTTAAATTTACAACAACAAAAAATCAGAATGAAATGAGCAAGCGAATATCAATATCCAAATTACATTATTTCGACAGCATTAACTAATATTCACCTTTAATCTCATGCAAACAATTTACTTACGATCACTCTGCTTCAGGAAGAGGCTCAATTCCTTCTAAATCTGAAACAGATGATTCGGTGCTGGAAGAGGAGCCTTCGGAGATGATTATCTCGTCCACGAAACTGTCACTGAAGCCATGCTACCTCGCACACCTTCTGCTCCTCTTTAATAGTATACCTAACTGCACTACACCAGTGTTCTGGCGTCACTTCAGAAACACATTGCTAGAGAAGTTCCAAAATGTGTTAAAAATGTACTAAAAACGTTCAATACCACACGATTTGCACCACTCCGTAATAGTTTACCGCTGAGGTAATTTACTATGGAAGGACTTGCACCGCTCTCCGACATCTTCAAGCTAACGTTTCGAACTGCTTCACAAAATCTCCATACTGAGCTGCTTGGCTTCGCATGAGCGTCGGTCAGCAGTTCTTAAGAAAGGAACAGCTCCCGCTACTACTGCACGTGCGTGGGGTTCAGTTCGCCTCATGTGTCTCACGGATTCGTTTTTCCGCTACCAAGCAGGCGCTTGAAACTGTCACCGTCATCGATATCTCCTCTTCCGGAAGGGCAAGCGTGGAAACACTGGTCTCTTTATTTTGGAAATTGATCTTTTTATATATTGTAAGTTTCATCTAGAATTTTAACATAGAGAAATGATCCACTACCTAACTGCCGTCAAACGGAGCACGTGCGTGCTCGGAGCATGCTTGCGCTCTGCAAAGGCACGCAATGTCCGCCATCCGATTTCTCAGGGATGCACAGTAATTGGTCATTGCGGGTCACAAGAAGTATAAAGTTTCAGTCCGAGTGGGCTCTTGTTTTCTTGCGCAGTGTCAGCAAAAGTGATGCACTTTGTTTAATATGCAGAAAGTATTTAAAAACAAAAAGGAGTAGTGTTCAAAGGCATTACGAAATCTTCCATGGAGACTACAAAAACTTTTGTTAAGACGCGATTACAGACGGGCGCGCCTGCTTCAGTTACCTCAGTGGCGGGCAGTGCGCTTCGGCGACTGAGATCATTTTCACCTTTAGGTGTGAAAACAATCTAACGCCGAGTTTCGTGATCTTGAACCTCAATTTCCGAGAAAATTTGGTGATCGCTGACGTGTAACACTTCATGAGAATGCTGCACGCTGCCGTGATTGTTTTCTGGTCGTAGATACCGCCAGTTTGTACGACGGCTTCTATTGCGTGAAGTCTAGCTTGTAAACTACGGTACTGAATATCAATAGAAGCTTTTATTACTGACGGTAAAGTTGTATGGTACAAAAAGTGCATCAATTTGTGCTGTCCTAATGATTTAAAAATATTGTTTTATGTTTAAACATTTTCAGGAAGTTTTTGATAAATGTAAGTTTGAATTATGTAAATGTGATTTATAATTAGTGTATTTTAATATTACATAATATCCGATTTTACACATTTATTACATATTCTCACTGTTTCAATTACATTTATGTACTTATTTTGACGTTTCATACTACATATTTTTTCAATCTCTATTTATCATTACTCTATAATTTTTGAAGTGCTTTTATTACGCGGATTTTCACACAAAAGATATACTCATCGTATTTCATTAAACGTTTATTTTCAATAATAGTGTCAGTGTTTTTCTGAAATTCTGTTATATAATACTTAAGTTGATTTAGTATATATTTTGGTTTATACTTATTTTCTTAAAAATTTTCATTTGAAATGTTTGTAATTAGTGTTAATGATTCTCCTAAACTGCATTCTCTTGGTAGAAGTGTGCGTTGTTTCCTTGTATTGATCAATGCTTTTATAACAGCAATTTCTGTTCACATGTCATTCCATTAAACGTTGGTAAAATTTAATAAATATATCTTAATAATATACCAACCCGTGTACTTGACCCAACTCACCGCATTCGCACGAAGTTTTCTCACCCCTGCTTCCCGCCTGAGACTCGAGTGACTTCGGGAAGCTGATATCGCCGCGTGCCCCAAACGTTGGCGAAGGACATTCGCGTGCTCGTTCGTCTGCCGGCCCTGCACTACATCAAAAATATTCTGCACATGATCACGCCTGAGGCTACATCGCGTCACCTAACCAATGGCAAGCATCCCAAAAGCACCTGTTGTTGCTTACATCCACTGTTTTCTTAGAATGAATGGAAAATAGGATTGTCTCAAATTTGGAACTTTTTTCATCTTGAAAACACCTCTAGAATATTTCGTATGTAATATTCACAGGATATAAAAGTTACAGTATAAATGGCACAATTAATGTCCTTGCCGAAGCATGTCAAAAGATATTCATTCCCCTTCTTCTAAGAATCAAATTATACTTCAATAGTCGTACAGATCAGGGCAACAAAATTAGAATTTATTATTCAAAACGATGTAGAGAAGCTTACCCACAAGAGAAAGGTCTTACTTCACAAGAGACAACAGCGAGTGAGGAATCTTTTTCGAGTTAGTAATAGGTATTTATTTTAAAAGGTAAAATGTATTTATTTTAAGGTCTTACTTCACAAGAGACAACAGCGAGTGAGGAATCTTTTTCGAGTTAGTAATAGGTATTTATTTTAAAAGGTAAAATGTATTTATTTTAAAATAGACTATTATGTGCGAGTTACGAATATCGACTAATGAGAACATAATGGCCTTTTACCCACGTGTAATCTAATACGTTTTATCTCAACCGATCGCCTTTTTAAGATTTTGACATATTTTTAGCAATATATGATCAATGATACCTTGACTTCGGCGGTAGTTAACAATCGCGTTGTACGCTACAGTTTGGCTGAACGGTCATTCGTAGTATGAAGCAGACGAAGGGCAAGACGATTAAAGAAATTCCGAATATAATTAAAATCATAAAAACAGTGAAACATTTACTATCTAATATATCAAAGACAAATCTGATAAAGAATTCGAAGGATTCAGTGGAGGGGCAAAGGGAATTCCTAATGTACGCGAAGATGATTTCTTGGCAGGTTTTGCAGAAAAAGTAGGAACCAATACGTTATAATTAAAGGCACAAAACAAATTATAAGTATTGTAATTTTTTTTAATCAAACAACGATAAATCGGCGTCTTTATGATCGAAATTTTCAATGCTGAAATCATCAATGGGTGTCTATGAAAATATAGATATTATCAAATACGTTCGATTGACTGCTTTTCTAAGAGAAAACATGCGAACTACAAAGCTGAGAAAGCCACATTTTGACTAAACAGCAGATAGTGCTGTTTTTTCTAACCACCCCCTGATGATATTTTCCTAATGGAAAAAGCCTGTTCTCCTAGAATATTATCCTTTTCTTGTTAAAATAAATTTCAATTTTACCTTTCTTTTTTCTGAAGTGAAAGTTGCTGTGGGTTTTAGAGTTGCCGGAGGTTGTATTTGCAGTGAGCTCTTTAATACGAATACTGAAAATGTTGTCGTTAAAGAATATGAATAACGAGGAGACTCGTGTTCGGGTCTCGTTCGGGGTGGCAATTCTAGAAATAAATGTAATTATTAAAATGCTGTCGTTACTCAGTAACAAAGTAGCAGCATACATTCATTTACTATTGGGAAACATATTTCCATCGTAACTGCCTCCCCAAATACGGTGTTAGATTGAAGATAATTAGATAACTAAAATGTTTACTATTCCACGCATGAAAACTAATAAGAAGCATGTTTTTAAAGTAACAGCAAATAAATGGTGTGCATTTGTATGGAAGTTATTTAGCTTTTGGCCAGAAAAAGTTGTGCATCCATTGTGAGAGTACCGGTGGGTCGCTTACAAATACAATCAAGTGGTGACATACACAAATGACATTGCGTTTACAAAAATTCAGTATATTTTGTTAAACACATTGAAACAAAACTATTAAAACTACACAATGAGAACAAATAAAATAAATGACAGAATTAAATCGAGTGAACCGCCCCTCTAAAAAAAGAAAATGATACGAAAAAAACGTGTTTTTATGTCTAGACCTCGGATTTTAGGACAAGCGCGTATTTAGTTCCTTTAGGATGTGGAGAAAAATAATTGAAAAAATGTTCACAAATCATGAAAAATATCTATTTACTGAATTTACTGATCTATTAGAGACTAAAATGACTTAAATAGCCGTTGATACCTGTTTTAATATATTATCGCCTAAAACAAGTTATTTTGAAGAATTATCATATTTTAATTAGGCCACAAATTTTGAAATTTCTTTTACGGAAACGCAAATACTTTTCCGAATTTTCCCGAAACGCAATTATTATCTGATCGAATACGCAATCTACTACGCACCGTAATCTCTCTACCAACCCACCGAACACAAGGAGCTCTGCAATTCAACATAAAAAGGATGTTTCACGAATGTCTCCGGTCAGCATGCAATATCACCCATTCCTGGTGCAGCTGCGCCGTTGACACGTTCAGGCTTATCGCCGCGGCGCGTCGTTTTCGAAATCCAGGCTGAGGACAGACAGATCAGGCAAAAGCCTACGTGAAAGGTGACGCAAAGTATAGTTAACGGTTACAAGTTTTTTGTGGGGACGGGGGTTCTTGTGATCATAAAAATTCTCTTTCATTAACCTTATTCTTAGCATTTAAGACTCATCTACCTTAGAGTCTAGACTTTCTAGATATTCGTTTGTTCAGGGCCTTTCTTTGAAATTTCCGATTCACTTTATTTGCTGGGGCAGACGTCCACCTCCTCCGTAGGCTCCGCTTACAGCATCCATCTAGATCACGCCCATGAAGAGGGAAAAAAACCAGCCAACCATCCACAGCTCTTTGTGAGCGGGAGGTCACAAAGAGCTCAGTGCATCAACTGATGTCACGGCAGCGCATCTGACTGGGAGGTCCTAGGTTTAAGTCCTGACGGAGGTAGGATTTTCGACACTAGATTTTCAGCTAAGTAGAATTCAGTGGCTATCTGTAGGAGATTTCTAGCGGCCGGCTGCTCTGGTAGGTAGTTTTCCGTGGTTTCTCCGATCAACACCAGGCGAATGCCGGAGCAGTACCCTAACAAACGGGCCACGGACTGCGCGCTGCCCTTACTCTTTCTTGCCCTATCCTCTCCCTTACACACACATTTACACTCACATGCACTACACTACCACATATTCCGGGAGCCTGGTAGGGAGCTTAGAGCTTGTCCCAGCTGGGACGGTGCCCCGCTGGTGGGAGAGTTCTGGTTAGGGGGAAACCCCGCTAGCCGACGATAGGTTGGCGCCGGATCTCGTCATCCAGCGGGGCGGAAATCACCGCCATCTCCCGGGGGAAACATGTACTAGTTACGGGACTAATAACCAAAGCAGTTGACGCGCCCGGAAACACGAAAAAACCAATCTCTTTGTGTTATCAAGCACACGCACAGTTAACGTTATCGAAACTTCACCATGGCCACTTGTCACATTAATGCGCGCTGTTACTTAAACATACAGTACTGCGTACGTGCAGGAAGCTAGCTGTCCGCAGGCCAACTGACTCCGACCAACTCTCTCGATACGCCGCCGAGCACCTGCTTGTTGCACTCCTCAGTGCCTTCTTTGCCACCCAATGCTCTCCTACGGGCACTTCACCCCCTCAGTCCGGCCGCCCCCTCCCGCGCTTTCCCCTATAGTAGTAGCTACTTCTTTCCCACGCGCGCTGGTCGCTGAGTCCACCGCTTCCACAACCCGCTGATTTTCTTTTTGTTGATTTTTTTTATTTTATTTTTTTAATATCTTAATAATGATGCAATTCTTATGCAAAAAGAATAATTGAAAGTGTGAGTTAACTGGTGTATAATAGCAAGTGCGCAAGGTTTTAATAATCACTCTGGAAATCCATCTAAACCAGACGAATATTTCCTTTTTAGTTCAGCGACTTTCTGTTTTCTAAAAGAAGATTCGAAAACAAACATCGTGTCAAACATTTTTCGGGACACGTCTGATGTTGAGTTCTGTAGTTTCAGATCCTTCGTGAGATGAGTCGAAATTCTCGAAAATAATTTTTTATTGTTTTATTTATGGGCACATCAACATCTAGGACATTAGCGACAATTATTGGAGTTAACGGTAAGGGAACTATGAAGTTGAAACGAAATGGTGATGAAAAGATGTGACAGGACGAACACGAATACAACCAAACCTGAGGCGGGACTCGAACCCGCGATCCTTCGGTCCACTACTGTCTTAGCGATCTCGGCCACCAGGCCGACTCGAAAAGGATTGTTTGAAGAGGATTACAACTTTTGCCGAATTGTTTTCTTCTCTGACACTGTCCTTGAAAACATTTTCTATACAATATAGAGACGATGTGGTTGCATATTTTACGATATTCCATATTGCTGGAGTTTTGTTACTAGCGTTCAAAATATCCTGATCACTTTTCTTTTGAATGAACTACTATTTTCCTGAAAATATGTTTGTATCGTCGGAAGTGCACATAAAAACCGGGTGATACTTTCTGATGTATAGAAATAACGAGTACGTTTGTTAGGTATCATGAGCTGATGTCTTGAACTGATATGGCTTTCAAATGTCATAGTGGATGAGGATCAGGCAACGCTGCTGAGGGCTATGTGGAAGACTCGTTACAACAGAAAATAAAAATTACTAAACAAATTATGAGCGGTGATGTGCAGGCATCTACTACGAGAAATATTACCAAGGTAGAGAAAATCTGCCAGAAAGACGAGTATTTAATTTCCGGAATCAAATACATTGTTCAAACTGCAATATAATTGCAATATAAACTGCTCTATAATAATCAAAAGAACGAAAATGTAAATAAGAAAATTGATAGTATCTGATTATTATACACACACAGATGGCACTGCGGGAGTACCAGAGACGCTGGATGTCCCTAATTCAAAACATTCCCAACAAAGCCTCACTCACCACCACCACCACCCTGACCCCGAAGTGGCTCGCGAAGAAAGAAGCCGACGGTGCGATGTATTATCTGCGCACATTTTCTTGAGCCCTCATTTCGCTAGATGCAAGAGTGGACATTTGGTCATTTTGACGACAGAACAATTATATCAAACTTGTAGCTCAATTTTTGATGCAAAATAATTTCTATTATACGGGAGCGAACATTCCGAAGATTTTGTGAACAACGCTCGTCGCTAACATTTATTCTTAATTCAAATAATGTTACGTAAGGAGTGGGAATAGGTATTCCAGGGCTCAAAAAAACGAGCAGGTGTAATATAAACTGAATTGCTGTGTTTATCCTGTGGAGTAAAGTTCTGTTCAATACTGTGGATTAAAGTGTTTTTTCTCCTTTCTTCAGTGTTTCTTTGCCTCAGTTTATCAGTCCATTTAGTGTAAGGTATAAAGTGTGTGATTAAAAAGGAAAAATAAAGTTTGTGCCGTAAAATTAAAAATGTCTTTGCAGACACAGAATCTTAACTTTTTTCTTTCATTGACCCCTTATAAAAGAATTGTTTGCTTCATCAACCCCCTTACATTACTCTATAATATATAGAATACCTAATCATAGCACAAAGAACTGCACTTAAATGGCTTAAAGGTAAAAATTTGGTACTTCAATGTCTTGGTAAAGATCTATATTTTTCGTTATCGACGATGTATCCGCTGAGTAGCTACGCCTCTAATTTTAATTGTTGTGCGATAGTTACAAAATGTTGGGGGTATTTTAACTGGCCATAATATTTCTTCGGTTTATATTAAAGGGAGCATTTCCTTCCGCGATAGAGTATCGTTGTGAACTAACAATTATTTGTTGCGTTTTCTAACCATTCTAACCAGTTATGTCGCTAGGTTCTCGGATGTCTCAATGCAGAATATTGAGAAAAAAGTCCCATACGTACATAAGAACTGAAGTATTTCTTTCTGCAAAGACTTACTGGGACTCCCAAACTAGGAACTCCCGGTCAGAGAGGCACTGCAGTGATATCAATTGACTCTGAAGTACGAATCGGCTGAAACAATAAACGGGAAGCCATTCATGTCACATGTAACAAAGAATTGGTACGTTTACGGAAATGTTCGTTGGCATATTTTGAATCAGGGCACTCAAAATAGTAAGAAATGCGTTTTGTTTACCTGTTACAAAATTGTTGTTCAATGTTATGAGGACTATCTGTGACTTTGAGGGTGTGAAAAATTGCTTGCTGGCTATGCCTTTAATTTTCAAAAGAGGCCAGTTTGGGTTACTACCTCAGTTTGTAATTAAAATGACATTATAGAATAGGCTAAGGCTCATGAAAAGTCAGTGAGTCGATTTCGATGCTTTGCGTACAGCTTCAGGAAAGACAGGGTACATGAGAGCATAATTATCACATTAATAGTTAATAACTAGCAAAACCACCAAGCGAAGAAGTCGTGACACGTTTAGTTGATGTAACGTGCTTTCTAGAAAAGCAAGAACTTTCTTTTCGCGATCAAAATGAAATTGATGAATCGTTTCACAAAGGAAATTACGAAGAGACTTTGAATATTTTAAAAGGGTCAGGAAAAAGAGCATGGCTTTGAATGTGTAAAAGGCAGAACAGCCTACGAAATATATTTCGAATCCCCCTCTCGCAGAAGCTACAAAAAAGTAGGCCCGGATATGCAACAAATTTTGCTACGACTACGTAAAAATGTCACGCTCATCCACTCCCGGAAACCGATCATACTAATAAAATAACATAAAAATATTATATAAATATAATATTACATAATATATAAAAAGAAAATACAAAAATAAAATATTACAAGAAACACGTGAGGTACATCACTTAGATCCTAGAAACACTTATTGATATTTACAGCTTTCTGGAATAGATTGAAAGCATGAGTATAAAACTATTATCACTGAACTAAAAGCGAAAAAGCTTTGAAAGATTCTTACGTGTACTGTACATACTGCTGTATGAAATAAATTTCTACGAACTGTCAGATATTCTGAAACAATACAAGTTGTTAATGGACACGAAAAAAGTACAGAGAATTATAAAGGATAAACTAAACCCGAAACAAAAAAAGTAAAGATAATAAAGTCAACAGTCCATCCGCGACAGTTCTTCCTACGTAACTACACTAGTGTAAGAAATAAAAGGAAACAGATAAAATATAAATTATGAATATAGCCTAACAGATGTATTAATTCACTCTGCAGTTATGCAATTTCTATCTATTTTGATAAAGATTTTAAGACGTCTAAAAAATTTACATAAATGGTTTTTAGTTTCTTGAGGTAATGAGAATAATTGAATTACTGACGAATGAAACAAAGTTGGTGGAGAAAAGTAACTTTCTAAATCAAAGTGATTGGCCAATATCAAAAGCATTTGTCTCTTTTAAAATTATGTACACATCTGATAAGCGAGAATTTATATCGAGGCAATGAGTGCTTGGAGATAAATTATAAACTTTCTTCTCACTTTGGAGGGCATAAATATTCTAAAATAAGAATAATGGAGGTACGTTAAGTACAATAAAAGCTCTTGAGTGAAAGCAATATCACACACTAACAACTCAAAATGCGGAATTTGGATCTTCTATCCCACAATTTTCCAGGTAAAGATAAGCGAATCGATATAGAAACTTTTATTCGGCGTCGAGTTGTAAATTCCGGTATCAGCGCTGTCGCTGCCACTGCGATGGATTGAACCCTGCTCAGAGCTCTTTGAATCGCTCGCGGATCTATGCGGGCACCCATCAATGTCGCAGCAGTTTCCCGATGGGGAAGGTATACATTCAAAACACAGAGGGAATGTCTCTATGTTAAGTTTTTTTTTAATTCCAATCCACGAGGACTCTACCGTGAGACATTCCTACACGAGACATAATATCAATGAAATAGGGTCGAAATAGAATAACACATTCAAATAATTTTTTGTACTAATTCCTCCAAAATTTTTTCACAATAAACAGATTAATCCTTGTACCATAACCGCGATTTGCAAGTGCTATATCTGGGGTCTTTTTGGACCCCAAACTTTACTGACAATTGGAAGTGGTAAACACGAATGTGTATGGCAATATACTGAGTGTAAATAATAGTTTTTTATATAAGAGTACAATTTATACTTTTTTTTCAATAATATAATAAATATAATTTATTCATATTAACCCGGGATTGGGCGCGTGAGGTCACCCCAGCCCTCTTTAGACATGCATTCAGATTTATTTACAAACTTCCGAGCCTCTCGGTACCTTTCCAGGAAAGCCTTGTGCATGTGTCTGGTGGCTTATCATTCAACGGCTTCCTATCCTCTCCCAGTAATTGTAGCACGAAGGAAATCTAACGCGGCGTGGGGTCACCCCGCGCCTCCTTTCGTCGCAGCTGCTTGCCACGCTTTTCACTGTAGTTACCAATCTAGACGCACAGTACTCGATTATTCTGGCGAACACAAACCAGGCTAAGAGTTATTTAGGTGTTTTTATTCAGTCTAGCTTGTCATTAAAAATATATTTCAATCTACTGGTAATTGTTTCTAGGCTCAGAAAAGTTTTCTTACTATATGTGACGAGGAGAAAATTCGTGAGATTCTACTGTAGTCTAGTAATGAAGAAGAGGCCTGCGATTCAGATGACAGTGAGAATGACACCATTTTAATTTCGGACCACAACACAGATACAGGGGAAGATAACAATAGATCATGAAAGTGTGGAAGATTTAGACGTTAATGTAAATAACACGTATTACGTAAGCAGAGACGGAAGTTCCAGATGGTGTAAAGAACCGCCGCCCCAAAATGTTAAAAGTGCAAAATATGAAACAGACTGTTTCGAATTGTTTTTGAGTGATGATATTTTGTGCTTGATTACAGAAAACACAAATATTTACATTCTCTCTATGCAACAAAATTATAGTACAGAAAGGGATGCCAAAGAGACAATGAAAGAAGAAATAACCCTTGTTGTGGGTTTATTGTTATTCATGGGTGTAATGAAATCCAGAAACTTAAATCTTAGTGAAATTTGGGAAAAAGTGGACTAGGGATTCATTTTATTCAAAGTGCAATGTCTCAAAAAAGATTTGCTTTCTTCTTGAGATCGTTACGTTTTGATGACATTCGGGATAGAGTGCAGAGGAGGGAACAAGATTATATAGTTCCCGTTAGGCAAATGTTCGAAAATTTTGTTTTCAATTGGCAAAAACATTATTTTGTGGGGAAGCAAACTACACTAGATAAACAGCTTATCGACTTCCGTGATCGCTGCAAACGATGCAGTCTGTCCTAGAAAAGAAAGACAGAAAAACTACTTCATTCTGTTCAATGTGTGAGGAATATATGTGCATTAAACACATGAAACACATCTGTAACAGTTGTTTGAAGAAGAACTCATAAAAAATAATCATACACTTACTTTTTGTTTCCAAACTAGGTATATAATCGTTAAAATACACAAGCATTTATTAAACAAACAAAAGTGTGCATTACTTGCTGTTTTTCTATCACTTTTCCTGCGGGGTGACTCAGGCACCCCGCACGCCTCAATACGTTACGAAACATTGCGCTCCTACTGACGGGTTAAATATTTCATATAAAGACTAACCTCTAGAGTACGAAACCACCAATTTTGATATTTAATGCTTCAGAAATATTTATAATAGTTTATGAAAGTTATTTCGAGATAAATCAAATTTTGACGGTATCAGACACATTTTTTTGAAGTTCATGACAATATATTTCAAATGAGAATGGGGAAAATAGCAGACTATACCTTAGGTCAAACCAGTCACATGTACGAAAAAAATCAAAAACTCTCTAATAAAATTTGTAAAAGAAGTGAAAATGTTTTGGAACCTCCTTAATAAGTGCACAAATGCATATCTAGAAGACTGAAATTATCCTGCAAAGATTTTGGAATATATGAGATTAATGACGATGGGATCCAAAAAGACCCCAGATATGATACGAGGGTTACTTTCGCAAATATCGAATATCTCACTTAATACGTTCGTCTTAAGAGCAAATTCGTTCCTGTTTAGATTCTTTAAATACTGTGAATACTTTCAGAATACATTGCCCATTAGAAACAGTCTTGTTGTCTTTCATTAATGTAAGGTGTATAGACAACAAGAATTCCAGCGACCAAAAAGCCATAACAGAAACCAGCGAAATCGTAAGTAATTATATTTTCGTTGTATTTTCTTTTAAATGTTATATGGATAGTCGATATTTTAAGCAAAAGGATGTGAGTAAAACATTTGAAAATCATTACAATTTTGCATGACAAGAAATTTGCAAAATTAAATTAAACCATGAAAAACGGCCAAACAAATGAACATTTAACATAAATATACTAAATTAAACAGCGTTTTTACGATTTGGTGGTTTAAAGAAGTAGATCATAAAGTACATATCAAGATGAGCTTGATTTAGATTTTAAAACACTAATGTTGAAAAATGTTTCTGTAATGAAAAATGTAAGTAGTGTAAACAAAACTGAGAACGCTTTCTTAAGTTATTGGAAATAATACCAAATATTAAAAAAAATAATAAGTTAATGAAAAAACACTCTTTTCACTACACCCTAACTCCAACACATCCTATGTCAAAGATCACTTAGAATCCAGACAAGTGGGTCACGCCAGAGAAGAGTAACCTGCCGGGATGGTCGTCCCTCGAGGAGCAGGGCGGCCCCCTGCGCCGCTGGGTCGCCGAAGTGTATTTAGAAATTGGACGCCTGAAAAGCGCCAACAGCATTTCCTCCCGGCAACTCCCGAAGGAGAAAACCAAGTGATACGCTCTTGAGTTGAATAAACAAAATGTAAATGGGAAGAAGGAAACCATAGGAACTTCCGATTCGTACAAGGACAGAAATGGACAGTTAAATAAACACGCTTCCATCTAAACTCTTCCACTCACCAGAAAGTGCGTTATTCGGGGAAATGAGGCGTGCTGTAAAAGGGTGAAATTCGTTGAGCTAACTTAATTTCTAAAACGATATGATACGAAAAAGCGGTCAGGGAAGGAGACTGAATTCCCTCTTGTTGAATCCATCTAATCCCATTTATTCAATCTTTAAAAAGTTTTAGTTGAAGTAATCATAATTTAAAATAATAATTTCTCCTGCATTTCTGCATTAAGTCTCAAACGAGGCTGTACTAAGTATTCTGTTCTTGGGTAGATTTTAGAACTGTTTTATGTTGATCAGGATTTTTTCTGCTCCTCTCCAGTGATGCGAAGTGCATTCCCCCTACCCCTTACGAATCATTATTTAAGTTATGGGTGTCAATTAATTTATGGGTAAGGCTCGGAAGTTAATGCTGTATCAAAAGGAGAAATATGAATGCTCTGAACTTGTAAAATATGCGCTAGAACTAATGAAATATGTACTAACAACAGTTTTATGTATATATGAACAATTACATTTTTTTTAATTTTAAAAATTAATTTTGCATTTTGGTCTATCCCAGTATTCCAGGTACAATTTTTATTCTAAAATATAATAATTCCGTTTGTATCATCATCGAAGTATCAATTCCAATGCCACCAATTCTTTAACGATGATAAATTATCACATTCGTAAATCGGACAAATTATTTCCGGTACCAGCATCATGATATCTAAAAGAACTTCAGATAAATACTGCCGCAGTGAATGAAATATATTTCTACGATCTCGGAGTACACTTTTTGATTTCAGGAGACAATCATTCATATTAATTCAAATTACAATAGAAATATGCCACATTAAGAACATAAAAGCAATAAATTATTAATAATAACTTAAATATAATGGAAATATGATGTATTTACACAAAATGCACTAAATCTGCACTAATATGCTATATAAAATCACAGAATTTCCGTCTGTTGGATTGTGTTTTGTGGACATTTGATAATTAGCATTTTATAAAACTCATAATTAAAAATATTATTTTTCATAACCCTCCGAGCCTGATACAGTAAACCCTCATTATCACAAATTCCATTCGACCAAAATAATCGGAGTTCATGTAATGAAACTTCATGTTATCCGAGTATTATAAATGTCCTTATGACCGTAATATCTTGCCGGTACCGAAGTTTTATTGAGTGGAGTAAAGATTAATTTTGCATCGAAACAGGGGCAGAGAAAAGTGTTAGAAAGAAAACTGGCAGCTGATTTTACATATTTCCTTTTAAAATAATTTAAAAAATGATTGTTGACAAACAAAAGTCAAAACAAAGAGAAATAATTCTTTCCGTACCTTCCAATCTCGGGCACATTGTTTTTGCTCTTCCATTCACTCCATCACTCCCAGCAGCCAGGGCTTGAGGTTACGAGGGGCAATATGAGAACACTGTACCTTTCCTGTACGTCCCTCCCACGTCCACCGTCTCCTCGCCCGCCACCGTGTCCCTTCGCACCACCTTCCGGTTCATGCCCCCCCACCCGGAGCGGCCCAAGGGCCACCCCCGGCCCCCTCAGCCCCTGCGGAGCCCAATGCCCGTCCGCTCCGCTTGCACCAGGCTGGAGCCTGGAGTCGGGCGCCACGCCCCCCTCCGCAGCCGTCAGCGCTTACTGTGCGCGCCGCCGCCTGGGAAATAATTATATGCCACCGCGGGTCCGAAACGCGTGTGCAATTCTTTGCGGCGTTTGCATTATTGGTCCAGCCCGAATGAGCCGCGCGCGCCCCCGACGCCACGGTCTCGGGCCCCGTGCCCCTAGCCGCCACTCGTCTCTCCCCCCAACCTAACCTTCAGTCCCCGACCGCGCCGCCATTCGTCCCCGAGCCGGAAGAGGTGGCTCAGTGCATCAACTGATATCAATGCAGTCCCTCTGACCACGAAAATCTAGGTTCGAGTCCCGACAGTGGCAAAAATTTTCGACACTAGATTATCAGCTAACTCGAATTCAGTAGCAGTCTTGAGGAGAATTCTGGAGGCCGGTTGCTCTGGTCGGTCGTTTTCCATTTTTCCGATTAACACCCGGCGAATACCAGAGCAGTACCCTAACAAATAGGCAACAGACCGCGTGCGATCCTTCTTTCCTCTTCCTTATCCTATCCTTACACGTGCACTACACTCCCACATAAGCCGGGTGACCAGTCGGGAGCTTAAGAGCTTGTCCCGGCTGGAGCGGTGCCCAGCTGGTTGGAGAACCTGCCCCTTTAGCCGCGGGTAGGTCGGCCGGATCTCACCATCCAGCTGTGGAAGATCAACGATAAATCCAGAGGAAAAACCATGCACTACATTTACGGGGCTGAGCTCAGTAGTAGACGCACCCGGAATCAGTAGCAACCAACCCATCGTCCACGGTTCATCTTCCTCGCCAAAGAGGCTGTCTGCCAATTGGACTCGGTTGTGTCGAAGAGGGCACGACCGATATACCGACCAGCAGTGCATCGCCAAATCAAACACACAAGAAACCAACTTTAACCCAAGGTTTACGCAGAACCAGATGTGAAGAAAGTTATTTGGTTATTTAGTTAGTATTTTATTAAAAATATTATTAAAATTAGGAAACACACTATGAATATTGCTCATGTCCATATATTTCTTAATTAATGAACACATTGCCAACAACTTTTAAATTAGAGATTTTGCTTATGACTTGGTTCTATTTTAGTAAAATTTTCACCATCCTTTATTTTTCCATGTATCTCGAGCAATAGTAGAAGTCTTTAGTATTTCTCTTCATAGACGCTCGGGTTTTTATTCGCCAGTAGTGGTTCTTCCGAGGCGTATGCCAATTTTTACCAGATTACGTAAATTGAGGAAACAATTGTCTACCGTAGTGCATGTGCATATTTCATAGATCGCTTTTGCAATGTGATTGCATGTCCACAATTGAATCGGAAAGTCATAGCTTTGAACCCTGCGGGTCGCGGATATTAGGTTATTTGGTCGATGGAACCACGAAGCGCGTGACTGGTGGGGAATACCAGAGGCGAGGTATGCAGATCGGTCCTTTCCGCAGTTTCCAAATAAACCCAACCCCAACGTCGATCGCATTACCATCCGATCAGAATCGTGCGGGGCACTTATCATCCCTCTGTAACACTAACTAGTCGTTTGGGGTCAATATGTGTCGAGCGGTCCCTTTCATATTTCTTTATGCTCCTACAGTAAAAGAAATTCATGCAGTTAACGTCATTTGACGTAAAGTCCTTTCAAGAAAGGTGACAAAAGATGCCTCTGCGGGTTCTAGTGCGCTCAATTCCATGTTTTCACCTGACACGATCCGTTGTGTTTAACGAAAGATTTCACGTCAACAAGTTCTTCCATTCCGTATTTTCAACTCTTCCTCAGGTGGAAAAGAGTTATATTTAATAATTTACTTTAATAATTTTACATACTCTATATTATATCGTGATTGTAAATGTTCACATACTATATCAGCGGTACTGAGATACCAACCTACATAATTTACAAATACAATAAAAATAAGGATTATCAACAATGTTTTAGACTAGATCCTAAAATCAAGATTTGTTTTTATTATATTGGCATTAACTCCATTTCTGGAACCGCCGCAATTGGAATGTTCAAATAGGTACCAGCATATTGTGAAATCATGGTCGATGATGTTGAAAAGCTCAATACATAGTACAAAATAGTTGTAGGCCTGATATTTACGGCACACCTCTCACTGTATCAGCTGCCATCAGCACGGTCAGTACATTAGCATGAAAGAGGTCTGGATGGAGACCGTATGTCTTCAAGAGTCTTCCACAAAACAATACACAGGTAAAGCGGAAGCCGCGGTTCACCTTTCGTACTTGTGTCAATTATCTTCAGAATGATATTTCTGCAGAATCTCTACCTACGCATCCTTTCTCAAAGTTACTTGCGAGAAACACCAATTGATGCATGGCTCGCCGTGTGGAAGTCCTTTGCACATCTAACTCGAGGGGAAAATGCTTTTGACCCAATATTCCAATCAGTGGCGGATCCAGGGGGATATGTCCCCCTAAAAGGCCTAGAGTTTCCGTTTCTTACCTTGGCAAAATTGATTTAAATATTAATGTTAGCATGATGTAATTGCTTTAAAAAATTGTATCGTATCATATGTAACTACAAAAATAATATATAATAAAAATATGTTTATTTAACAAAAATCTATGATCCCCCAATGATCGGCTGAATCCGCCCCTCATTCCAAAATTCTTTTCATTACAGACAAAAAAATCATGTAAGCATGTCTTTTACACGCCGAAAAAAAATGACCAGAATTTATACATTAGAACTCGAGACAGCCCATATTATCTCATGATCGTCATTCTCTTCCGTGCTGCATGTGTTTATTGCAGTCAAGGGACAGCAGACAAATATGACCGCATAACACAAAAATTTAGAGTAAATGATTATTCAAAATCTTACCTTAAGAGGCGAACGGACGCATGGACACAGCTTCGCCATGGCATCACTCCACTCCCAACAGTCGACAACCTACATTCAACAGCAACAGGTCGCAGTTTTTGCCGAAGGCGTTCTCATAGAACTACTTCTTCCGTAATGCTCCAGCGTTATATCACTGTCCAGTGGTTTATCTAACGTCAGCAAAATGTCATTTTCCCTTCTGCACCGCCCCTGCTTGGGTCTGAAGTGTGATGATGTAAACCACTTCAACTCAGGATTCTACAGACACCATCTCAGGGGCGTTATCTGCTCCGACCCCAGGAAATGGACCATGAATCACCACCCAACCCCCCTCAAACCGATACGACGTAATATAGTAAAATCTGTCTAGGCCGAAATTGTTTGAGTCCAATATTTTTTTCCGTCTTGCACACGATTCCGGCTTAATCAGGTTTAGATTAAAACTGGCAATTCATAAAACGTAATCGTACAAAAGTGGAATAGCTTGTATGAGTAGTCCGTCTCACCTAAAAACTACATTTCTACAAAATTACAAGAAAAACTTACAGAAACGCAACATGAAGTCTAATGAAACAAACCACTTCATAAATAATAAAATAAATATTATTTTATTCAATATTTGTACGAACATATGAATTCTTCTGATAATTTAGGCTTGGGCAATTAGCCTACGTCTCCGTGAATATTGTAACAACACCTATAAAAAAATCTCTTTACCACCACACTTTTGATTTTGTCTTTAAAGTGTCATACACTTGAGTTTTCCTAACTTCAAATTTCTTTATCAAAACATTGACAGAACTGGTGCTTTGTTCGTTTTCTTCAATTAGTATTTCTCCGAGAGTTAACGTTTTCAATTTACTGCCTGACATAAACACTTGATTAACACAATACCTGCAATACGTCGAACTGAACGACAGAAACCGTTTAGAAATTATTGGACCCGAAACAGGCAGTACAAGAACTGCCGAAGGACACAGTGACTTTCGCACGATCGCTCTTCGCGTCTCTCCTTCCTTCACGAGGGCTTTTGAAGGTCAGTGCTATTACAAATACACAGTGACCTTCGCATGAGTAGCGTGGGAAACACGAGACGAGCAGGAAACACGACACATCGGACAAGGGTAGCTGGGATAGCGAAAGGACGAGCGCAGCTCTGAGTGTCTTGGTTCGATGTCGCGACACTTACAAGTCAACATTTTATTTTCAAAAAATTGTTTTCCGTCTAATTCAAAACATTTTAATAATCTCGTACTAAAATTTCATTTCCGTTTCCATTGGAAGGTTTCCGGCATATCCAGTGTACTTGGCAGAGGAAAATTGTCTTCTGGTATTTTTCCGGAGAAGGTAGGTTACCGCCTTATCCGGGTTCCGTCTTACAGAGGTATTACTATAACGGTATTACTAACATCAGACGATTAGATGATGCTGAAACAGTCTTCACACGTCGCGTGTTGAACAAGGAGAGGTAATTGTATGCGTGAGTTTCGCGGAGATTGTCCGTTGGGACCGGGTCGGGCCGGAAATGCATCCAGACACTTCGGTAATAGAACTAGGCTGCCTCACGCTATGTGGGGAAGTATAATGCATCCGTGAGAGTGCGTGTGCTCTCGTAGGTGCATGCAGAAGAAAAGAACTGTGTAACCCGACAGGAAAAGATACCGCTCTAACAATTACTCTTCGAAATACTAAAACTAGCGTTCGAAGAAAGTTTACTGTGACCGCGGAATGTGATGTAATGAACCCTGTACATCTTTATCGAAAGTGTGTTGCTATGCGACAAGAACACACGACACGTTTTTCATACATTATAAAAATAATAAGTGCTCCATTCAACTTGTTGGCATTCATAGTTCTAGTAAAATGCCTGCCACAGTTGCACAGTTTCTAAAATTACCTAATGCAAATCCGTACACTGGGCATTGTTTTGGACGGTCTTGCACTCGGATATTAGCAGACGCTGGAACTACTTTAACAAAAACTAAAAGACATGGGTGGAAAAATTCAAAGGTAGCTGAAGGATACCTGGAAGATTTGGTGGAGCATAAAAACAAAGTAGCTAGTATGATCTTGCAAAACGAATATTGTACTTCAGAGTCGAGACTACTTCAATTTCAGTTGGAACTCATAGCACGAGTGCTCAATGCCCGGAAGACGTAACAGTTCCGGGAATAATACTTCAGAATATATCAAATTGTGTTTTAATATATTGCAACGAGGCCATTGCTGGTTGCCGGACCCAAACTCACCCCTCGGTCACGCCAATTAGGACAGTCCCTGATTTGACACGGCTCAGCGCAAGACGCGCGAATATGTGGCTGTCGTTCTAACCAAAGATTTACGACTAGGGTGAAAGTGTCTCCCAGGGACAGCCCTTCAGGCAAAGAGCGGGTGGCTGCCCGCCCACGTTTACACTAGGAACCGTAACAAGCGAATTATAGAGATCCCGGCTACTGTTTAAGTAATCCCATAGGACTTATATAATCATCACGGAGACAGCAGAAAGGACTGCTTTGTTCATTTCTGGTGTACTGGCCAAGACACACGCACAACAAAGATCACCAATCAGGCGCCCAGAAAATGACGTTTGTTAGAAAATGCCCTATCGGCTTCCGACTTGCGTCGAATATTCGAGAAACTTAGATTTAGACCAATAACATTTAAAATTCCGATCATGTGAAGGAGCGATGTGCAAAATTAGAAAAGAGAGTGGGGATGCGACGCAAGAAGCTCAAGAGATGAGATTTTTCAACAGAACACAGAAGGCGAGAGAACGAGATAGAAAGGAGACTGCTGTGTTGAGAGGTAGCTGGAGCCAGCGATTAGTGTTGGCTGACAAACGGAGTGCAGGCGGCCCCGTTTGAAAGTACAAATCTGGAATTTATTCCATTTTCAACGGGCAACTGGAATTTATTCCATTTGGTACGGAGTGGGGTGGCGTTTGACGGCCTCCTCCGATACCCACCGATTGGAGCTTTTTCATCCACCTCCTGACTTTGGGCGGCGGATCGGCGGAGGATTGGAACGGGAAGGAACGATAGCACCGCACGTATTGCTGTTTCCGGCTGGCTGCGCCCTGCTACTACGCGGTTCGCGGCAGCGTTTGTTTTGGGGACGACTTAAGATGTGCAATCACCGAAAGAGTTAGACTCAACGACTATCATTTTGTACTAATTATAAAGACATTCAAAAAAGTCACCTAATGTAAAAAAATAATAGTTTAAATTAAGAGACATTCCGACAAAATTGAATCAGAAAAAAAGCAATAAACGTGTTCTCGCCATTCAGGCGAATGACACTTAAGCTGGAACATAACCTTGTAATTATTGTAACAGTAGCAAACCCGGTGCATGCCCTCATTCAAGAGTGCTCACCCCTGAGGTTCTCATATGCCGGTGCCAGGTGACAGGTAAGTGCCCGTTTGGCGCCCATCATTTATAAATTTAACGCGCACACCTGTCAGCTCATTACCGACACACTTCTGTGTGACGGTGTTTTCCCCCCTTTTTGTGAGGTATCCGGCCCGAGTGCTGCGCGCATTGCTCACATGCGTGGGTTGCCGTATGCGGCAGGTCGGGTTCATCACATATTTGGCGCCCAACGTGATTTTTTGTTAATCGAATTTTAAGCTTGTGTCTGTTGCATTAAATTTTATTTTACATATTTTGTTAATTTTTATTAATTAGTGCTTCCACACTTGCTTAACGTTACTCGTTTGAGGGATGCACCTGGTTCCTACAT
The DNA here is from genome assembly GCA_011170035.1 of Teleogryllus occipitalis. Taxonomy (NCBI): domain Eukaryota; kingdom Metazoa; phylum Arthropoda; class Insecta; order Orthoptera; family Gryllidae; genus Teleogryllus; species Teleogryllus occipitalis. Next base: position 117,348 of record BLKR01003433.1, on the reverse strand, counting down.
CATTTTATATTAATACTGTTTTTATTCATCATTGTTTAATGTTCTGTTCATATTGTTTTCATAGTGTTCATGTTCATTTCACAGTGCTATGCTAAAACTTTTCCGTGTTTTTGTGTAATTTTGGTATTATTGCTTTTACTATCACTGTACTTTTGTGTAACGCGCTGTAGGCGTAATTATCATTCATACCTCGTTTCGAGTATTGCAAAACCGAAAATGTCTGACGATAGAAATACTTTAGATGAGGAGGGCACTAACCTCGCCCTTCAATGCGAAACAACCCCCGAACAGGCGACGGCCAAACCGACCGGCGCAGCTGTGTCGCCTTTGACCGCGGCGGCTACGACCCAGGTAGAGCCAGCCTTCCAACCCTTAACCGTTTCGCCTCGCTCAGTCCACGCTAACGGTACCTACCGACCAGACGACTCTTTTATTTACCAGCTTAATGTCTAAAATTGATGAAATGAGACATCAGCAAAATACTAAACTTGATGAAGTGAGACTTGAGCAAAATACTAAATTAGATAGACAAAATGCAAAATTTGATTCTTTGAATTGTAAATTCGATGAATAACGCACCCAATTTCAAAGGGAAGTTTGTCAGCAACTCGACTCCGTCTACACAAAGGTCAAAGAACAGATATCTGAAATTGCTTCTCTCGCTTCTGCTGTTAACGCCAATTCGCTCCAGATGTCTGTACTTAAAGAACAACTATCAGGGCAAATAAAGAAATGCGAATCAATTCAATCAGACACTATTCAACAAATCGCTCACTTTCAAGAAAGCGTTAATAAAGATATTGAATGTGTTACAGAGTCAAAAAACCTTAAAACAATGGGCACGTGATCAAGTTAAAGATACTGTAACTGAAATCTCAAACCTCAAAAGCGAAGTCAAGATTAAATTACAGGGAGTAGATAAGATTGAAGGTTTTCACGAGATCGTGAATAAAATAGAAAAAGGACAGGAATTCTGCACCAACAATCGCTATTGCAACGGAAGGAGGTAGAATCTAAAAAAGAAGAGTTACAAAACAAAGTGGCAGAAAAGACTGTAGCAGCTTTTCCAATCAGTCCAATGCCCCTATCAATTCCCCCTAATTTATACGCGTAGGCTTCCGCGGCTCGAGTCGATAACTTCTTTGCTGTCCGGGTGACGCCGCGTAGTGGCCTGAGAGGCCGACGTTTCGCCTGACATGTCGCAGGCTTCATCAGGGCATTGACATCGCGATGTTCGCGAGCTATCAAGGTGTGCGACGAGCGCTCTCTGCCTGATGAACTCCGAAAACTTGAACATACGTTCAGGGCCAACGGCTATTCCCGAACTGCGATCAGACGTGCGCTGGCCTGTGCTGCGGGCCACTCCGAGGGTTGCGGCAACCCCGAAGGTCGTGGCATCCTAGACGGGCGTGGTGTCACCGAAGACGGCGGCAGCACCGAAGATCGACAGGCTGCTACGGACTCGGAGGAGAGTGGGAGAATACAATTAGCCGTGCTTCCTTACGTCCGCGGTGTCACCGACCGATTGGGAAAACCGCTTAGGAAAATTAACATCCTGACGGTTTACACAGCTCCTGACAAGCTGCACAACGCCCTGGTACGCATCAAAGACCCGTCACCACCTCTCCAGTCGGCTGGTGTCTACGAAGTTCCCTGCAGCTGTGGCAGGACGTACATCGGTGAGACCGGGCGCACTGTGTCGGAACGCCTTAGGGAGCACATCTCCCATTACAACAAGAACAACACCAACCGTTCCGCTATAGCGCACCACTCGGAGGTCTCGGGACATGCCATCGAGTTCGACAAGACTCGGCTCCTGCATAAGGAAAATAGGTACTGGCCCAGGCGCTTCAAAGAAGCTTTAGAAATCAATAGACGGCCGCAAAACATCAACGCGGACGCCGGGCTCAACCTTAACCCGGCCTGGAAATCGCTGCTCCCGCCAATCCGCGACTGCGAGGGAGCTGCATCACGCCGTCCGACCTCGAGGACGCCCGGCGCGAGGCGCGGGTTGGCACAGACCGCCAGCCAATCAGAGCGACCCCTCCACCAATCACGGCGCACCCACCCCACCCGGCCGCCCAGGCCGGACAATATTTAATACCCGACGCAGAACATCGCGATGTCAATGCCCTGATGAAGCCTGCGACATGTCAGGCGAAACGTCGGCCTCTCAGCCCACTACGCGGCGTCACCCGGACAGCAAAGAAGTTATCCCCCTAATTTAAATTTTTCAGGCAATCGTCGCGAACAGCCCATGACGTTTTTACGTAATGTTGAAAATTATTTTACTTTGGCACAACATATTCCTGAGTCTTCGAAACCGAAACTGATCTCTCAGATGTTAATTGATTTTAAGCTGTTTCGTGTTTTTGGGCGGTGCAATTTTATCTATCTCTCGCATCTTTTCCATATTCATTTTGACTCCGTTACCTGTCAAATCATAACCCAAGAACTTAACTTGTTTAGTACAAAAATTACTTTTCTCCAAATTCAATTGTAAATTATTTTCAATCAGACGTTTCAGCAAAATATCTAGCTGGGTCATGTGTTCTTCAAATGTCTTAGAATACACAAGCACGTCATCAATATAGATAAAAACATCGCTGGACATCTCTCTGCCAATGATATTGTCTAGACATTGTACAAGAGCAGATGCGCTGTTCTTGAGTCCAAATGACATTCTTTTGCAGACATACGAAATTCCCCGGTAAATAAATAATGTATATTGTAACGTATTGTAAGGCTACAGCTAGAAATCGCCACAAAAGGGCGGCGGCAGAGGATTAGACGCCAGGGGCCAGGCAGGATGTGACACGCCGAGGTATTCTGAGAAATCCTAAGAGCTAGGGAAAGGGATGCCCAAAGTACGGGACAGCGCATTTTTGCCGCGTGCCGCGTGACAAATTCTTGGAATCCAGGGAAATGGATGTCCAAAAATGCCTGGCAAAGCGGTCAGTGTGGGCCGTGTGCAAAACCCAGTGACGTTTCAGGTCACGTGGGTGGTAGCTATATAAGAACGAACGCAGAGCGCGGGGGTGGGGTTTGTTGAGCTGAGAGGGAACCCTCGTGCGAACGCACAAAAACTTGCGCCCAGGGCGGTGCGGAGCCGAGCTGGGCTCGTGCGGCAAACCATGTGTTGGGACGCCGTTGTGGACTATATCCACGGGTGACAAGAGGTCGCCGGAGCTGTCTGCTGTGTGCGGGAGGCTCGCTGAGGAGTGGCGCGGGCCACGAGTCAGTTATTCATTTTTAAGGATCGCTCCTGCGATCAGGGAAGTAAAGATCTACCAGAGCTGAGTAACTTAAATTATTACTGTACATATTGTGAATAAACCTGTACATATTTATCATTGAAGCTCGTGTCTGTGATTATTGTGTATTCCCACGACGTCACAATATTGTCTACATTCAGGTGCTATCGCTATTTGCCAATACGATGCAGTGAAGTTGGTTGAACTCAACCACTTGATGCCGGATAATTGATTAGTTAAATCCTCTACACGCAACGGTCTGTCTCTGTACGGTAGGGTAACTTGATTCAAACTTCTTGCATCTAAACACCTTATCTTCCTATTACTCTTTTCTACGAGAACTATCGGATTTAGATAAGAGGTTTTGGACTTCATGATGATATCATCTTTGACCATAGTAACAATGAGCTTATCCACCTCTTCCTTATGTTTTTCTGGAATGACATATTGGTAACCCGTGAATGGTGTTTTATCTGTTAATACTATTTCGAATTGAAAATCTTACTGGATTCTTGTTTTTGCAAAACACCTTCTGATTCCAGAGTAATACTTTAGTTAACTGTTTTTTCTGATGTTCATTGAGATTAGCATTTCTTTGCACATTCGAACGAATTTGTAGGTTCACATCTTCTTCCTCAAAACAATTAGTCTCCCAATAATTCCACATGAACGACTCAAATTCAAGGTCCTGCTGATTATTCGGTTTCAAAGTCATGGTATTGTTCTCTAAGTTGATAACAACTCCGTATTGTATCATGAAGTCGACTCCCAGTATGAGTGGATATAAAAGTTCTGGCGCTACTAGGCACACAACTTGATACTTATTCTTGCCTATCTCTATGTCCAAATAAACTTGTTTTCTTATTGGTTTTGATTTTTTTCCGATTCGCACCTATTAGAAAAGACTTCACGACCGGCAATGTAGGTACCTTCACTCCTTTGTTCTTTAATTCATGCAACAAACTTTCAGCTATGACGGAGGTTGCACAACCTGTGTCCACTAATACCGAAGTATCTACACCCTCACATTTAACTTTAATTCTCGGACACTGCCTCCTGGATCCGATCTGCATTTGTTCTTCTTCGTTCCACGGTTCATCATCAAATGAGATTAATTCGATCGATAATATCGCCACCTCTTCTTCACTAGATTGTTCTATTTGGTTTGCGGCGGGATGGCGTGTCGAAACAAACCTTTCTAGTTTTCCGACTCATGTCCGCGAGATGTACTTGGTTCTGTATTTCTGGGGTGAAAAACTCTATCAATAGAATTTTTTCTATTTCTATCCTTAGACGAGGTCCTGTCTTGTCTAACGTAGGTTTGTTTTTCTTGGTAATGTTTCGATTTGTAAGTTTCTCCTGTTTCTGATTTGCTTACATATTGTTGTTGCTGTCTGCTGTCTTGACTATTTACCGGACCATTAACATTTGCCCTTGCTCTCTGTAACCTTTCATTAAACACGAGAGGTGGCATCATACAATCCTAGCTGCGTTATTAACTTTTCAGTGGACATTGGTAAGAGATTCTTGAGCAAATTTTGCGTCGCGGAAGGAAAATGACGTATTAATAAACAGACAATTTCGTCATCCGGTATCGTCGGATAACATCATTTGAAACAAGCTAACTTCTCCGTTGCATATTCCTGCACGGACATCGCACCTTTCTTCCACGTACTATACATTACGTTAACTTTAAAGTTGATTTGAGTTTCATTATTCCAGTACCTCGAGTAAAATGTTTCTTTGAATTCGGCCATAGTTTTTGGGAACTCTCCTAAACTATCGGCCCAGATCCGTGCATTACCCTGCAACATCTGGTAAACGATTCGAGTTTTCTTGCTATCCGGAACACAATTTAAAGAAAAGAAATTATCCACCTCTTTCATAAATACGCAAGGATTTTCATCTCCTGCTGCACTAAAATTAGGAGTACACGGTAATGAAACATACGTGGGCGGAACACTTCCTCCACTCGATGGTACATTTTCTAATTGATTTTTCATTTTTACGACTTCATTCTTACATGCATTAATTTGATGTTGTAGAACACCATCCTGTTCGGAAAGAGCCTTTATTCCACTATCTAATTTATTAGCTTGAACCTGAACTTGTTCAGTAACTAGTTTCTGGAACTTCTCTACTCCTTCTGGAACCTTCTACCGCAGTCTGCCTGTCGGATACGGCGGTTATAAGATCAGATTGTGTTTCGATCCTATTTTCAAATCCTTTCGTAACTTGATCAATCTTCTCTTCTAGTTCATGTCCCAGCTCCGTGATTTTTTTCTCTATGTTCTCGTGGCCCTGCGCTAATTCTAGTTTAACCTCAATCTTAAATTCGACCTTCCACTGCTGTGCTAATTCAGTGAACTCTGTTTTGAAATTTTCTTCTAACTTCCTATTATTTTCTTCTAATGTGGTTTCTACAGCAACCTTGTTCTCCTCTAATTTAGTTTCCAAGGTAGCCTTGTTCTCCTCTAATTTAGTTTCCAAGGCAGCCTTGTTCTCCTCTAATTTAGTTTCAAAGATAGCCTTGTTCTCAAACGTCTTCCAAAGAGACGATGAAATCGTATCAAAAGGCGGTCATATATGATACCAGTTACAGGACTGTAGTGTTCGTAATAAACTGGTGTGGGTGTCCGGTAAACTTTATGAATGGTAGTTGATTGTTGAATTGAGATGCTATCGTAATAAACATTTAAATCAAGTTGATATACTAGAGTCGAATATCAAATCAATTATAAACACCATTTAAAACCTGCATTTCTGGAATTTCTTTAGTCTCAGTTGTGTTACATGATAAAGGAATATTGGATATAATGTTGAAAAACAATCTCCGAAACGTGCATTTACATTTTTGTAGAGTATAAAAACTTTAAACATTGTTAAATATAGCATTTTGCATATCCATTATCTATGGAATTTGATTTATTTACTAATTAATTGAAAGGCAAAAATCTTCTTTAAATAATGCAGTATTTTCATTTATTACAAAATAGAGCAGCTTTCTAAAATCTACCTAGGCTATTTCAGTCACAACGAATGTCTAAGATCGATCACTCTTCAATGTCCACGACTAATTCGTTTTCTGAAAAACTTTGTTCTCATGAAAAGAAAGATGGCACTGAATCCCACGCGGCACCGGATCGTGCTTAGGACCGGATCGATTGCACGGTTGCAGATAATCTAAAAAGATCTCATAATATCTTAGGAATATCCATTTTCCTTTTAATGGCATTCAATGTTCAAGATATTGCAGCAATATGGATGTATATGAACTCATTCTGAAATCAATGTGCGTCTAACTAGCGCTCTCTCCGGTGTCCGGAACCTTGCCAGAAATTGCACCATGCTCGGCTGTATTACTTGGTATACTGTTTACTATTTAGTCCTTCGATTTCACACGGGAAACATGCAGCCTTTTGGTTGGGCAACTAACTAGTGGCGCTGTTTAGCGCTGCGCGTCGACGGAAGGGGTCTCAGGGGATACCAATACTCTTTCTTCGTCTGACTCACTACAAAGCACTTTTATCAATTTCGCTCGTTATTGGAAGTATACAGTTCAGTCAATTATTGACGATATTCAGTGCATTATATTTGAAGAATTTGCTGTCATATAATATTCGGTTTGTTGATTCAAAACGTACATTTGATATTCTTAGAGTAAAGGGGGTCGTTCTGGATGAAAGTCCCTTAGGGTCTCGCGGAAATCAAAGTGGTTACAGCTGGCCAGCAGTTTGCGTGGTTTCTTGTTAATACGAATGCGTTTTGATCATTATTACCAGAGTAGTGAAGTTTTCGAAACAAAATATTTTGTTTGAAAGATGTCGAAGCAATAGTGTTTGTTGCAATTGGTGGAGTGCGCGGGAGATGTTACACCGACACGACGTATAAAATTTTCTACGTAATGTTTCAATATAACTTTTATTTCACTTAGTTTTAATTAATTTGAATTGCTTACATTTTTATTATAGATCCGTATTTTGATTTTTGGAAGTTAAATTTCCGTGATTCGATGGAGGTGCAACCTCCAGGCTGTTGGTGAACCAGCCACCATTGATCTCACGGTGTCTTCAATAGGAAATAACTCAAAACGGCATCACAGTAGTTTCGCATCTTCTTTGAAGAAAGTATTCAGTACTGTAGGAACCTCGGTAGGCGATTAAAGGGCCAGGGGTGTTAACTGAGGAAGTTGAATGCTTATTGTCAAGAACGCCCGTTTCTTTGCTGGATCTCGTTTCACGCCGGTTCCAATAAGGAAAGACCGTTTGCCCGGAAGTCCATTAGAGCCGAATGAAGTTCAATATCGAACTCATTAAATTGGCATACCTAATTGCACACGAACCCGCCGAGTAAGTTCTGCTCCATAAATGTCATTCGCAAATGAGTAGTTGTCATTCAAGCAGAAACGACAATCACCATGTCTCGCGAATTAAGGATGACAACTTACAAAGTTGAATAAATATTATTTTTCATTATTGGTGCTACTTTACAGAGAATTTAAAGAAAGAAAAATGATTTCATTAATATTAATTCAAAAACTAATTGTAAAGAGCAGATTTTTATTAAGGAAAACAATTATACCATCAATAACGCTGCTTTGCAATGTCAACTTTTCGTTTCTAATTAAAAAAAGACGTCGTTCGCCGAGCACTTGCGTCATTATTAAACTGAATTTTCTTTATTTTAAGGAAAAAATCCGTGAAAATCAGCATTTTCTTTCAAGAACTTGCACGTCAACTCATTTAAAAGATTTAAATCTTTAGATCAGATTTCATGAAGAAAAAATCTAAATTATCAAGATTGTACTTTTCAATCTTTTTGCCATTTTTGAAAATACTGATAATTTACCAACAATGCGACCAATTCTAATCTCTTGACCGTCTATTGCTACATATGAGAAAAAATTGAAGAAACAATTTGGAGACGTTGTTGAGAAAATAATACCTACAATTTGCCTATATTTCACGGAGAATCGTGGAAACTACATAAAGTCTAAAAACTGTATACGACCTAATTTCATCTTTCTCTTTAAGTACAGATTTTACAATACGAAACATGTGTTACTGTTTTCATAATTCTAGTCGCAGTCTCTCTCTCTCTCTCTCTCTCTCTCTCTCTCTCTCTCTATATATATATATATATATATATATATATATATATATATATATATAGTGACATCATGGGATTAAACAACCCCATAACGCCACCTACAGCTACGAGAAGCCCGCAAACAGAAAGAAGTCGAGTACGCGGCGGAGCGATGGCTTGTAAAACGCCATCTACCCACAGCTTTTCGAACTCTGACGCCCGAACTAGCGAATGTTTTTCCGGGAGGTCACGAAAAGAGGAAAATATTCGCCCCTCCAAAAATTTCCCCAGGCGCGAGTACCATAAGTATCGCGGCGCGCCTCGGTGGAGTCCTCTGCCGGAGCCCGGTGAGAGCGAGTGCGCCTAATAATACGGTACCGCATGTAGTCGCGTTCCCGCTGCCTGTCGAATGCCGCGTCGCAAGAAAGGGAAATCGCAGCGTTCCACTTCCTCCGAAGACTTACCCACGGGAACCTCTACGCCACGGCAAAGTTTGATTACGGATTTTGCACCTACACAACGGGCTACCCAGACTTCAGGAATGGAGGACGCTTCCCAGGCGGCGGCGTTGCTGGCTGCGCTACAGCGCCTAATGCAAGTCCCGCAACAGACGCCAAAATTTGACGTGGAACGGGCGTGGGATTTCATTACTTCTCAAGCGCAAAACCCAGCGCTGGGCAAGCGCGACCAGGTGGAGTGCCGATACCTGGCCATGTTGCGGCCAGTGCAGCAGCACCGATCCGCCTTCCTAAGAATCCGATCGCGCCTTCCTAATTGAACGGGTCCGGCTAATGACTATCGCGTTGAAGAAAGGATGGAGAGTGGCAGCCCACAACGCGCTAGACGGCGCGGCAACGGCCAGCGCGGTGCAGACGGCGTAGACGCGCGGGCACCCCATACGAGGTAGCGGCAGCGCCGGTGCCACAGCACACCGCCCCCGAGCGCCCTTTTACTCCTCTGCAACGGGCACCTCCACAAGATCCTCCCGATGTGTGGGACCCAGGCGAGTTTTTAGTGCTTTTGGATGAACTATTGAAAGTCACTCAACCTCCAGAGCGCCCTGAGCCTGTGCCCATAGACTGGAATTTTAGGCGACCAATCATCACAGAGCTCAGGGCCCAACGGGATCAACCGGACCACGAACAGGATACGGAGCAACAAGACGAGCCGAGCGCCTTCCCGGCTCTTCCACGCCAACACGTCCCCATACGAGACGTACCTGTGCTTCAGTTTCCTACGCGCCGTACACCTTGTGTCCCGCACACGTTATTTTCTAACGGTGTGCACCACATCCCCCCACCGACGTACCCAGGAAAAGGCGTCCCACGAGTAAACGAGTAGCTAGAACCTTGCGCAACATGCGCGAGGCCGGCATTTTGGAGGACGCCCCACGCGAGCCAGACAACACCTCGTGTTTTGTGGTGGCTAAACCTAACGGAGGACATAGATTAATCTGTGACATGTCACCTTGGACAGCGTTCTACAGGAATTCGCCGTCAGTGTCACTCCCCTCAACCATCAAAGAGCTTCACGACATAGTGTTACCAATATGCGGTTCGCATTGACTTAATAGACGGCTTTTTTTAAATTCAGAAAGAGGAATGAGCAAATTGAGAATTGTAATTGGTGAAAGTGTGTTCAGGCAGTCGAGGTGACGCCAATTTTTTGTTTTGCCTTGTTTTCTGGCAGTATAGGTGACGCCAATTTTTTGTTTGGCCTTGTTTTTTTTCAGTGACCAACTATTTAGTGCATAATCCTAATATATAATTGTGCCACTGTAATTTTTTATTGAATATATGCTCATTTTATTCGTATTTTATCTGATTCATTGTGTCAATGGTTCAGACCTTACTCATACCCAAAAGATCCTGCTTCCTGAGAATTTTAAGCTCGTTTCACGAGCATTGATACTATCACGCTCTCTTCACGCGTGGAAGGTAATAGGCGTATTAGAATATATATTATGACCTAACGGTCATTTGGCCGTCAAACACAAAAGGAACCGAGATTGCCAATTGAAATCTGGCGCGTATAAGAAACCGCAAATCGAAATTTTAGGGGAACGATTCCGGGAACGAATCACGGCCGGTGGGAAGAGGCAGGCGGTTCGGAGGGAAGCAAGAAGAGACATGACGAATGGCGCGCAGGGGTCTGTGTGACGTGTGTGAGGCGAGAGAGTGAAATCGGGCAACATCGAGAGGTGAAGGTGCGTGGAAGTGTTGATATGTGATTAGACGAGCACTCTGAGCATTGGACAAAAGTATGAAACTAAAAGGTATTGTGTTACGAGCGCCAAGGAACAAGAAACTATGAAGTGAAGTGCAAGCATGTGGTGTATGTACGGGCCATGAGAGAATGAAATATAATAATGTCTAGGACAAAAGACGCGTAGAAGTGTTGTCATGTGATTAGACGAGAACTCGGAGTAATTGACAAAAGCATGAATTAAAAAGTTGTGTTCTGTTCTGTTGTGTTCTGAGCGCATATGAACAAGAATAATCAGGTGATGTAAAAGCACGTGGTGCAGCGGTGTACGTGGGGAATAAACTATTAGAGTAAGGAGAAATTAACGACTCCGAGGCATAAGAAGACCGAATTCGTGCCCAGACTTTGGAAGTGAATGGCTAAATAGCAGAACGCTGGGTACGGCACGACGACCACGTGGACAACACGCAGTCGGCGAGACGAGTGGCTACCACGGCTCGGCGACGTCAAGGACATTAGCAGAGGCGGCTCTATTTCCACGACAGGAATGCGGGTTATTAAATAAGTAACGAAGTTCGTAATATTCATTAAAGTCGGGTTGAATTATTGCAATCATACGCTTCAGAGTGTATATTGTGGGGAGAGGAAATAACGATGAACAATCACAAATATTCAAAGAGGGAGGGTCAGATTTTAACTGGTTAATGTTAGGTAATAATAACACTGAATGTAAAAGTGAAGGATATAGAATATTGGTATTTCATTATTGAATAAGTGTGGGAGCTCCCGGATGGTTACGTATATTCCAAACAGCATTGATCAGTAATGATGTTAATAACGTTAACAGCATGCGATTAATAAAGATATCTCTATTTGTCAAACATTCTGGATTTTTTTTGTGAACAAATGAACGGCGCTAATCCGGAAAACTGAGGTAAGTACGGTCACTATATATATATATATATATATATATATATATATATATATATATATATATATATATATATATATATATAGTAACGATACCGAATATTGTACCCCGAATAATCGTAAACAAAATGTTGCGTAATCACGTGCTGGCGCCTTTTGCGTCTTTTCTCAGCCGTCGGGCGGCTAATTCGTTCCGCACAGCTGCCGCCACGACACCTCGGCGCCAGGCAAACGGGGGGAACTGTGTTTGTTTTCGCCAACGCCGACGCGGGTCTATCCCTGGGGATCTAGCTGGGAAGGGGGGCTGCGCAGTTTGGAAACTCCGGGAGAGACCACCTGCGTTTATTTACAAAAAGTGTGCGAGTGAGAGCGCATTATGGAAAATTCCGCTCGACACACCGGCAAGACACAAGAGCTGATTGGACAAAATTTAGTTAAGACGTAGGAACTTTTCACCAATAGAAGCACGTTTTAGTAAAATTTCCGGAAACTTCTAGAACATTTGGGAAACTGGGGGGGGGGAGAAAAGGCTTGTGAGCGCTGGCATGCGCCGAGCAGGCACATCAGAACGGTGGGAGAGATCACAGTAGGCGGATCAGAAGGGTAGGAGAGGTGAGCGCTGACGTGCGCTCAGCTCGCAGAACAGTAGAGCGGGAGAAGGGCAGTGTCCCTCTACTTTGAATTGAGGACGAGTAGCTCCTCCGGTTACTCACTTGTCGAGTATAATTTTTTTTTATCTCTGCCGATCACGCCCGCGTCGCACGTCACAATTTACGTGACGATTATTATCGCACTGTCGGACGCCTGAGACTTGAGCTGTCGTCACCATCACTGCACCACCGCCGTCGCCGCTGCCGCCGTCGCCGTGGTCACACTGCGCCACCGCCAACGCCGCCGCCGACGCGGGACACAAGGGCTTCCCCCTGCACCCACGGGACACGCCGTCTGGCGTGAGGTTCGGCGACCTGTGGAGGTTGCTCACCCCAGCGAGCCTGCCTGTAAACGGTGACTGTGTTCTGATTTGTCGAGCTGCGGCAAAATCTTCATCACGCCCTTCAGGCGCAACGCTTGTTTATAAAAGAAACTTTTATCCAGGGGTTATAGTCAACCTCCAGGAAGTGCTCGCCGCGCACTGGCGACTTCCTTACAATATTAAGTTCCCTTCAATGTATTAGCTTTGTAGCGTAAAATTAGAAGAAGTAATTACTCACGAGCTCAGACCTTGATTTTTGTATGTTAAAATTTTAATTCTTTCATTAAAGTTCATTTGTGTTCTAAATTTTTTTTTAATTAATCACGTAGCTAAATCCGTCCACCATCCATACTTCTATAATCTACATGCTTCCTGAGCTTGCCGGCCACACGAGCCTAGGTAAGCACAGGTAGGTTTGGGAGACCGGGTTCGGTGCAATATATTTTCACTTCGTAGAATGGTAATAATACTCTTCCAGAATAAGACTTCAAACAACAAAAGACGAATCGTAATAAATTTGTAAATAGTTTCCATTGTAATGTAATCAGTGAAAATGGATTTTTGACTTCAATGGCTTCAAAATGCTGGATTATTTGTGGTAATTAAAGTATTAATTATATGCTTGTGAATTTCAACACCTTTTAATGAATGATGGATTTCGGGGTGCCTTACCTAAATTGGAAAACATGACGAGAAACAGTTTGACCCTGAAATGGCCTAAACAACAATTTCTCCTACTGTTGCATCCCACAGGAACGAGTTCCGTGATTGGTCGTGAAGATTTGAATCATTTCCACTCTGCCTATACAGCAAGCTTTCATATTCCTTCTACGGGAGTGCTCGTTCGTAAATCGTTTTCGTGTGTGTGTGTGTGTTTTTAATGTAAAGTGTTTAATGAAAAATACACGAGTAATTGGTCTTGTATTTCATTAAATTTTCATTTCATTAAAAAACTTAGTATTCAATCTAGGTCATAATTCTCCATTTAAGAGTCGCTTAAGATCGAGAAGAATGACTATGATCTCTCTTTCTGCGACTTCTCTGATTCAGTAAAGGCTTGGGTAGTGACAGAGATGAAGATTCACGAAAAATCGAAAACACCACATAATCGAAAATAAATGTTTTTGAAATTAAAATGTAAACGAAGAGCAAATGTTTGATCAAAGAACATAAATTATAATTTACAGTGTACGTAGTGATTCAATTCAATTTAGCATATATGTTAGTACAATTTCGTATTCAAAAAACCTAATTTTTATTTAGTATTCCTTTAATGTCATTTTTCGTAATCAATTCGAAATTCATTTCCAAATTAATTGTTCAATTAAATGAACCCTTTCGAGGTTGCAAGTTACAATCCTGTCACTAACATTCTTCTCTAAATCGTTTCTTATTCATTTTTATTGTGAAAAAGTCTCCAGATAATCGAACCCCTGGAAAGATTAGTAAAATGAAGGAAGTAACATAACCACATCTCAACTAAGACACTTCCACAGGCGAAAATACACGTATAACATAGGATGGTTGAGCCTGGCCGCAGTTCTAAAATGACAAATATCCCTCATGAATATATTTTTGGTTCGCAACAATTACAATATATTAGCGGAATTATTTTAATTGCACTCTTTCCTTGACTCCAAATAAAATGATTATAATATGGTACTTCATTTGCTGAGTATCTCTACGTGTATTTTACTGATTTCTAATGCGCGCAGAAATTAGAAGAAAACTACAAAGCTGCCGACAATTTTCCATGTTTTTGTTGTTTCCATGTTTAAACATTCAGGGACTAGGGAAAATCATTTTATTAACACACAATGAGCGCAGAAACTAAAAAAATCTACACAGCCGCCGGCCATGTGGAATGTGGCCAATGTTTCGTTAGGAATTCGAAAAAAATATCTACATTCTAATTTCCAATGGCGCCGGCCATGTGTCTATGCTTTTTTAAATACTCAGGAACTCGAGGAAATTTCAAAAACAGTGTAGCTGTTCACATTTTGGCTCAAAATGCTAATGTTTGATTGTTATGCCGTCCATTCTCATATTACATCTCACACTGCTTAGGCCATGCGACAGCAAGGCTCGCAGGAAGTGGTCGCCCACCATTAAATATTTGCTAATCATGTGTTGCGTTACGGAACAACTTTTTATATTCTTGGTATGTAAAGAACTGTTTTATCGTGTATCCGTAATATACTATGTTGTAACAGTAACCGTGAAGCCTATTTTTTCAAAGTATTTAATTTAGTTTAGTGTCATACGAGAATATTATACTTCTTGTTCTTGTACAGTACGCGCTCAAACCATTTTGGCTAGTTTCACTTAGCACAATTTTTGCTTCTGCAGGCCACAATTTTTCAACTATAGTTTTCAACAAAAGGTTTTCAACAACAATAATTGGTGTCAACATATGAAACATAAGAGAAACGTAAATATTATCAGGATGCTGAACAGATAAATGGAAAGTTATTAATTAGAGCATTTCTACAACACGAGAAACTTGTTAGTGAGAAAACTTTGAGTCAAGCGAGCACAGGAAACGGGTGATATTGGTCTCTAGGAGGGCAACCTATTTTTTAAGCAACTCATCGACAACTCTTTAATAAACTTTCTTTAATAAGAAACACGAAGAATGCAATTTCAGAGGACAGTTAAAAAATCAAAAACTTATTGGAGTAATAATTCATTTTACAATATGCGTAATATTCCCACGCGAGTGCTGAACGATTCCTTGTGACTGATCATGGCTACAGTTCCTAGCTAATGAGAAGCAACAAATTAATCTCGAACGAACCCTAACGAACATCGTGTAATCTGACACTACAAATGCACTGAGCTTCTTTGCGGAAAATGTCAGTTTCAGACGGAAGTGCCATTGCTACATCCACATACAGGGAAGCATATTTTTTACATTATTTTTCGGTCTGATGAGAGGACGTGAGGAACATACATTGACGCCCTGTAGGGCTGGGATTAGAGATGAAAGTTAATGTTATAATGAGCACAGGCAGTGACCTACGACCGGAGTGCAGTGAGATTCGTCGACTTGTTTTGGACAAATTCTAAAATGAGCGGCAGGTGCACTTGTGCTCTGCTGTAGTTTGTTAAGCAGAATTCAAACAGCGGAATGGTAGGTGAATTTTCAAAGGTATTCGCTCCACGACCTGCGACAGGGCTATGGTGAGTCCCAAAGTTAGTTTGTAGTAGAGGGCTCTATGCACTTTTTTGGTAGAGGAACATATCCCTTTTTTAAGAATTGAATCTATATTGAAAGTAAACATTAATATATTATTTAAGAAAATAATCTTGTTTTGACAACAGAATAACAGAAGCGTTATTCTGCAGGTTGTCTCAGAATAAATGTTACAAACTTCTAGGGCATGCAGAGGAGTGGAAAATGATCACTTATGGACATCTACTGGGAAATTTCAAGTATGGGAGTCATTCACGCTGATTGTTAGGCAACTCCTTGAGCACAGGTGCTCATGAAGGCAACTTTCTGACGCATTCAAGGAGATGTCGTGTACAAACCGAACCAGTGCATACCGTGTTGCTAACCTTTCAGGGGCAAATATTGAATTTGGAATTCCGTTATACTAAATTTCCTAATATATATTTATTAATAAAAATTGATCATTTTCGAACCCTCTATGGGGTCTTAGAAGTGTGTAAAATTAGTTCGAAACAATTTGTTGATAAAAATATGCACTACACTACCACACATGGGAGACCAATCGGGTGCTTAAGTTTGTCCCGGCTGGGGCGATACCCCACTGGTGGGAGATGCTCGGATGGGGAAACCCCGCAAGTGGGCGTGTAGGTCGGCGCTATAATTCACCATCCAGCTGGGAAAGAACAGCCTCATCATGTGATAAAACATACCACACTTACGGGATTAATGACCATCGAAATGTTCTCGGCTGTCCGGATGACGCCGCGTCGAAGGCAGTGATGCCGTATCTTCTTCAGGGCTGGGGTGCCGTTACACGGACAGCCGAGATCCTTCACATGACTGGGTGCGGAGGCCGTCGATGGCAATGAACCGGACTGGAATGACGTAATCAATCAGTCAATCAATCGGACAGTGTTACTCGCACAACGTGGCGTGGGTCGGCGCAGGATCTCAGCGTCGCGTGGCGCCGCGTCGTATCGTGTCGCGTCGCCCACCGGTCGATCGCCCTAGTATCGCCACCCGCGCCCCTCGCAGCGCCGCCACGCCCGCGCCGGGGGGATATCAAGCGAAATGTGATAGGCCTCGCTGACAGCCCTTCATGGAGCTCCGTAATGAAGGTTATGACTGCATCCACCACCCCTTCGCTCTGGCGCGGATAAATGTAAAAATATGATCCATACTAGTCGCCCGATCCTACTGCCCGGCGCTCTGGCGGTGTGCGGCTTCGAAACACACCTCCCAGCCCTATCGCCCGTCTTTCAAGACACATGCGGTTACGTTAAACAACGCAGTAGCCGCAATGACACGACGGGGAAGGAGGAAGGGGGAAACAGAGTGCCGTTTACCGCACTCCGTATCGATCTGAATGCCTGGCAACTTGATTAAAGAGTACCTGACGGATGTAAACAATCGCGTGGCGCGATGTGTGCCGCAGGCCTGCTACGTAGGCAGCGGGCGGGGGCCGTGGCGGGGGTCGTGGCGGGGACGGGTCGAGAGCGGGCCCGGCGGGCGCAGCGGCCGTCTCTCACGGCGTTCGCGGGGGAGGGTGACAGTCGGCAAACACGGCGCAGGCCGGCGCACAGAGACGCTGCGGGAACTGCGAGCTGGTGAGGTCGGCTGACGGCGGGAGGGGGAAACGCTGCCACGGAGCGCAGGGCTGGAGATCAGTCCTCTGCTCGCGCCGGCTTAGACCGGGCAATAATCGTTGCCGCTGTACTAGGATCTCTAACCGGGAAATCCTAGCGTTCGAGTCCCGACGGTCGTGGATGTTTGGCACTAGCTGGCGAACTCAAGAAAAATTCAGCCGCTGTCTCGAGAAGAAATCGAGGGACCAGCTGCTCTGATTTGGGGTTTTCCGAGGTTTCTACGATCAATACGAGACCCGTAGCGGAGAAGTTCCTTGACAAACGAGTCACAGACTGCGCGCGAGTTTTCCTACCTTATCCTTTTTTCCTCCTCTCCCCTTTCACACACCCACACACACATTTAACGACCCCAGCCCCACATCGCTGGGGACACTGGCGGATCCACGGGGGAGGCATGAAGCCATGCCCCCACCCCCAAAGGCCTAGAGTTTTCGTTTACCTTCCTTTGGCAAAATTGATTTAAATAATACTTGATAAAAATTGATGTTCGAATTATGTAATTGCTTAAACAATAATATTGTATAGTATAATATTTATAGTACATAAATAATATACAAAATAATAACAAATATGTTTATTATTTAACAAAAATTTACGATGCCCCCACCACCATCACCACCAAAAATAATCGTCTGGACCTGTCCCTGGCTGGAGATGTCCCCAGTTGGCGGAGTTACAAGGAGAGGAAACCCGGCAACGTCGACGTTGACAACACGTCGACGACGAAATTGACGTTGCAGCTACAGAGGAACACTGACACTACCTGCAATATAACATGCACTACATTTCCGAGACTGATGGCTATGGAGAGAATTTTGATAAAATGTCTTTTTTTCTTAGATGCAACATATGTTCTCCACATAATTCCCGAATTCGATTTCTTCACGCAGAAATCGCAATGTCACTGTTGTATGTAATCTAAGGTTCATGTGACTCCTATCAACGCCATTGTCAGTTCAGCCGATTTCGGGAAGACAGGGATTTCGTGGTAAAGAACAGTCCGAACCAAAAGTCTGAAAGCTGATTCACTTGAACGAATAGAAGAATTACATCTGTAACGCATCCAACAGCGTGAGTTGTTCATCGGAACCGATTTTGATCACATTTTTACATCATTTTTCTTTTAGGTCATTTTTAAAACATTTTAAAGGTATTTTAATAATAATTGTTGGCTATTGTTGGGTCATCATTCGCCCCCACTGATGACCATAATAGCCGACGCGACTATGAACACAAAATTCTGTTCTCGCAGTTTCTAGCGTGTGTTGTGTTTTGCCCGTATCTACATCTATTCGAGAATTCTGATGTGCGCGAAACACAGCCTTCTCTACTACGAGTGATTGCTATCTAAGTTTCAGTACGTGCCCCCACCAGACTGCAGCATTGCTACATTTTCCATAAACTGCGCACCTCAGTGGGTAGGTGTTTACCTTACTGATGTCTTTACCGCCACAGAGCGAGTTCAATCCCTGTCGAGTAACCTCAACGATGACTGAAGTTTCAAATAGCGGGAAAGTCACAGTGGATATGTTCTTGTGGTATGATAAAGAAACGTGGTTAAATTCCCTGCAAAACTGAATCCTCCAGTAACTCCTGTTCCAATTCAATCTAGACGAGGAACGCCCCCAGAAATTGATATACATTACTGAGAGCAATGTTGTGACGCTTCTCGGCTGCTAATATGGAAATCAAAATGTATTGGCAACGCTGGCTGCCTAGTGAGCGCGAATTAGAAAACTCTTAGGAATTTCATCCACATCGGGGTTGAGCCAATGTTTGAATCGTTATGTGACCGAGCATTAAACACACCAAAAAACATATTAATTCCTATTGCTTTTTCCTAAGTGTAAAGGCTAATCCCTTCACGCGCTCTCACAGACAAATGCCTTCTTTACGGCTTCCTCCGCATTCCTCGTTTGACCCCCCAACGTATTCGACGGACGATCGCAAACTCCCTCCTTGCGCACACCAACGTGCGCTAACCCCGTTTCCCCGCCTGTTTCACCTGCCAATACCCTCCTGCGTATCCAATCGCCCCTATCTCCCCCCACCCCACTCTGCGTCAGCGTCCTCGAAGTGCCCCTACCTCCTCATTCGTACTCCCCTCTACCGAGCGCACGCGTGCCGTTCTGTTTGGTCTCTGCTTCCTCGTCCTCTCGGCCATCTTCCCCGCTCCCGATCGCCCCAAAGCCGGCTTCCCTCCCGCGTTCTGATTGCTCTCGCTCGCCACACTGCCCTCGCGATCGCCTCTCCCCTTGTGGGACCGTCATACGCAACCAGCCGCCAAATTCTTGTGTACGCCCCAGCCCGCCCTGTTCCAGCAATCTCTATGAATTACTCCCCCTACTCTGTATCACACGTACCCAGCTGATAAATTACTCCCTATTGTCAAGTCACACTAGCAGGGTTCCTTTGCGTCTCTCAGACACTGTCATCTCTGTAGCTGTTTCCTCACCGCTGTACTCGAAACTTCTCGTGACTTGAATGTAAATTGTATGATTTTTATAGTTTCAAAGTCTACTTTCATATTTATTCTACATTATTTCACATTCATCTATACAATTTTGGGAATTTACGAAAATCTACAAGTCCAAATATAGGGTTTTGATTATTAAAACGATTTGCTTTTGAATAAGTGATTTCAATGAAATTTTTATTTGAATTTTAATCAACACATTTTTCTTTTCAACATAATGTTATTTGTGTCCAATTTGCGCCTGGTTTACCTACTGGAACCCT
The DNA here is from genome assembly GCA_011170035.1 of Teleogryllus occipitalis. Classification (NCBI taxonomy): domain Eukaryota; kingdom Metazoa; phylum Arthropoda; class Insecta; order Orthoptera; family Gryllidae; genus Teleogryllus; species Teleogryllus occipitalis. The sequence goes on along the minus strand of BLKR01003433.1, from coordinate 97,338 downwards.
AAACCTTGCTACTGGAACCCTAAAACATCCCGGACAGACACTGCAGCCACATCAGTTGATGCCCTGAGCCACTTCAGTCGATAGAAAGCTCGTAGCCCAGGGAACGAAACTAATGCTTTGGCCCGGAGTCCAGCGTCAAGGTCAGCAACGCATCAGTGGCAGCCTGGGTGCAAACATCTCGATGGAGTTCCTTATGCGTGAATGCAGAGACCGATACTGAAATAATAGCGGTAAAGATATTTATACGGGTGTAGAAATACCTTTACCTAGCACGCAACACTCACCGTGCTGAATTCTCAGATGGATATGAAATTATCAACTTGTTCAACACCTTTCAAAACTAATAAATATGAATTTTTAAATGCTATGAAGTATTGCAAGTAGTTTTTGCCACAATTAGTGTATTCAGACCTTTCACGATCTGCCGCCTATCGAAGTGCGGAAATCGCCGCGCGGTGCCCGTCCTGCGGTCGTTTAACCATGCCGCCATTAGAGAGTTGTTGCAAGTCGTGGATTTGGAAGACGTAACACGACAATTCTGTGGAGAATTGTATGTTATATATATATTTTGTATATATATTGATGCGCCGGCATCAAATAACGGGATTTCGATTGTCGGGGCCCGTCAGTCTGTTTTATCGTCTTCGATAAACTTACACTTTACGTAGTTTTTGCCGCCACCACTAAACACGAATTCAACACTAACACACAATGAGCATGGAAGAAATGAAACATACACTATCCATACAACCAATATAATATGGCAGGAACTTAATGGTTAATTTTTCATGTTAATTCAAATATGTCAGGAATAAACTATTTAACTTTAAGATTTGGAGGTTATGTATATAGTGAGGCTACATTGATTGTCACGAAAAATGTAATTTATAATTGCTTTATAGTTATAATTGCCACACATTTCCCATTCCAAATATAAACAATATACATGTGATAGTAAAATAGCGGGGTTACCTAGAAAGCTCTAGTTTTCTTTGGAGATAGACAAGTATTGCATATTCTTTGATACAATGAGATTTCATGTATTATTATGTATTTACTATCTTGTAATCCTAATATAGGCAAAAATAGAGTCGGAGATACACAGATGTTCCATAAAAGCTTTTAGATCCTGTTAGAGGTATTCAGTTCCAATTAGTTCTTAGTCTTAACGTATGTTTTCGATTATACGACAAGCAAAAACACATTTTTCTGAAGATACGTTCATTTTCTTTTGACGATATATTTACGTACTAGGAGTGTTGATTTCCCGTCTTGCAAAACCTCTCTATTATCAGCCTCTCTGTCGGTACGGTGTCCATTTCCTTGGAGGGCATGACAGGTGACAAAAGAACAGTGTTTACACGCTAAGTTAAGACAGACGAGAAGGTCGAACAGATGCATGAATAATCCAAAAACAATTATTGCAAAATGGGTCCCGGCAAATGTTATATCGATAGAGAATAAATAAATAAAAATAAATGTGTATACATTCCACTTTTGCATTTTAGAAACAAACTATTCAAAATAGAATGTCATCAAGCACACCGCATGTGTCTCTTTATCAGTTTCCCCAAAAACAGAATTAGTTTACGACATTCTTACAACTGACTTTGGTAGAATTGTTAAGAACGTTTGTCAAGTGCACTTCAAGCTAAAAACCGGGAGCGGTGGTTCAGTGCATCAATTGATGTCACTGCAGTGCCTCTGACCGGGAGGTCCCAGGAGTCCCGACGGCGGCAGGATTTTCGACACTAGCTTTTCAGCTAGGTCGAATTCTGTCGATGTCTGGAGGAGAATTCTAGCGGCCGGCTGCTCTGAACGGTAGTTTTCCGTGGTTTCTCCGATCAACACCAAGCGCATATAGGAGCAGTACCCTAACAAACGGGCCACGGACCGCGCGCGATCTTTCCTTCCTCTTGCTTGTCCTACCTCACCCCTTTCACAAACACTAACATACACTACACTACCATACATGTAGGGACACCGGTCGGGGACTTAGAACTTGTCCCGGTTCGGGCGGTGCCCCACTGGGAGATACCTGGTTGAGGAAAACCCTATTCGACGGTAGGTCGGCGCTGGATCTCGCCACCCAGTGGGGGAAGATCACCGCCACCACAACACACAACACCCGATAAAAACATACACTACACTTAAGGGAAGCAGCAGCAGTAGCAACAACAGCAGCAGCAGCAGTAGTAGTAGTAGCAGCAGCAGTAGTAGTGGCAGTAGCAGTAGCAGCAGTAGCAGCACCAGCACCAGCAGCAGCAGCAGCACCACCAGCAGCAGCAGTAGTAGTAGTAGTAGCAGCAGCAGCAGCAGCAGTAGTAGTAGTAGTACCAGTAGCAGCAGTAGCAGCAGCAGTAGCAGAAGTAGTAGCAGCAGTAGTAGCAGCAGTAGTGGCAGCAGTAGTAGCAGCAGTAGTAGCAGCAGCAGTAGCAGTAGCAGCAGCAGCAGCAGCAGCAGCAGTAGCAGCAGTAGCAGTAGTAGTAGTAGTAGTAGTAGTTGTGGGGGGATGGCTATAGAATCGCCATGAAAACACTCCGTGTAAACGAGCCTAGAGTACATATGACTCCTGAAAGAAGACTGGATATCATTGACAGTCTCTTCCCACGACACACTAAGAAAATATGGAACATTAAAAACGACACCGAGGAAATCCCAGCCCTGACAGAAAGTGAGGTCCAGCACGCGGCCAAGAAACTAAAAGAAGGTAAAGTCCCAGGACCAGACGGAATACCGCCGGAAGCAGTGAAGATGCTGGTCGATGTGGACATGGAGTACACAAAGCGTACCCTAGAAACACTAATGAGGCTAGGCACCTTCCCACACATCTGGAAAAAGGCCAGGGTACTACTTATACCCAAACCCGGACTGAAGAGCTACAGACCTATATGTCTGCTGGATACTCTCGGCAAGCTGTACGAGCATGTGCTCCTAGAAAGACTAAATGACGAAATCAGTAGAACAGGAAACTTAAGTGACAGACAGAATGGCTTCAGAAAACACAGATCTACGTATGGAGCCATCGACAATGTTCTTAGCATCGCTAAGAAGGCAAACGACCAAGGACTGTTGTGCGCTTTAATACTCCTCGATGTAAAAAACGCATTCAATAGTGCGTCCTGGTCTAGGATTATGAGAGAGTTGGAGGATAGGGGTATAGCATGCTACCTTATCAACATCATTGGTGCGTACTTGTCCCAAAGAGTGATAAGTGTAGGAAAGGGCAAGGAAATAGAAATGACAGCAGGGGTACCACAGGGTTAGGTTCTGGGACCAACACTTTGGAATCTAATATACGATGGAGTCCTCCGACAACTGACTCCGGAAGGAACGACACTTATCGCGTTTGCAGATGACCTAGCAATCGTAGTTACAGCAGAAACGATGGAAGAACTCACTTTCAATGGTAACGCAACACTACATATAGTGAACACATGGATGAAACAAAACTCGCTAACCCTGGCACACCATAAAACGGAGGCCGTACTTTTGCCTGGAAAACGTAGACCTAAACCTGCATTCTTCAAGATTCATGACGCAGTAGTAAAAACGGCCAAAGCAGTGAAATACCTTGGAGTTGCGATAGACCAGAGATTAACCTTTAAATATCACTATAATATGACCACGGAAAAGGCAACGAAGACAATTGGCGCACTCAGCAGACTGATGCCAAATGTCGGAGGCCCCAGCCAAGAAAAAAGAAAAATCATGAGCTCAGTAATGCACAGTATACTACTCTACGGTGCACCTATTTGGGCAGAATCAGCTCAAATTAAATATAATAAGGCAAAACTAATCATGACACAAAGAAAAATGGCACTGCGAATTATATGTGCATATAGAACAGTTTCCGCTGAAGCTTCATTGGTTCTAGCAGGGCTTATACCAATGCATATTTTGGCCCAGGAACGTAAGACAATATTTCAAGCAAAAGAGGAAGATATGATAAAAGAGGAGACCCGGGAACAATCATATAAAAAGTGGCAGAACGAGTGGGACAACACGACTAAAGCACCATGGACACGTCGCCTGATCAAGCAGATCAAGCCCTGGGTGACTCGCAAGCATGGTGACTTAAATTACCATACCACCCAATTTCTGACAGAACATGGTAATTTTGGAGTTTACACATGCAGAATTGGCAAAACAATAGACGACCTATGCCGTTACTGCAAGGCAACGGACACAGCAGAACACACAGCTTTCCATTGCAGTCGATGGGACCAACATAGATTTAATATAAATCTTCAACTGGGAGAAAACCTGACGGCGGACAATATTATCAACAAAATGATTGAAAGTAAAAGTAACTGGAGCAAAATCAGCAAATATCTGTCTACCATTATAGACAGAAAAGAAAAAGACGAAAGAGATACCAGAAGTACATGACTGACAGCAAAAGTGACTGGAGCAAAAAACCCCTGAAGCTGTATTTACAAATATCAGCACCAAATAAGACACAAGAGACACTAAAAGTAAACTCCCGAACCCCTAATCACCACAGTGGACGGGGGATGTAGAGAGACACGACAAAAGCAAGACACAAAAATTAAAGACAGCCCACTGCCTCCGACGCGATGCCAGACCGGCGGTTCCGAAGGCAGTAAACAAGGGCGGTTCAACAAGGCCTCTTGTTCGGTTAGGAAACGCCGACTACGCCAAAAAAAGCAGTAGTAGCAGCAGCAGTAGTAGTAGTAGTAGTAGAAGCAGTAGTAGTAGAAGCAGTAGTAGTAGAAGCAGTAGTAGTAGAAGCAGTAGTAGTAGTAGTAGTAGTAGTAGTAGTAGTAGTAGTAGTAGTAGTAGTAGTAGTAGAAGCAGTTGTAGTAGTAGTAGTAGTAGAAGCAGTAGTAGTGGTAGTAGTAGTAGTAGTAGTAGTAGAAGCAGTAGAAGCAGTAGTAGTAGTAGTAGGAGGAGGAGCAGTAGTAGTAGTAGTAGTAGTAGTAGTAGTAGAAGCAGTAGTAGTAGTAGTAGTAGTAGTAGAAGCAGTAGTAGTAGAAGCAGTAGTAGTAGTAGAAGCAGTAATAGTAGTAGAAGCAGCAGTAGTAGAAGCAGCAGTAGTAGAAGCAATAGTAGTAGTAGCAATAGTAGTAGTAGCAATAGTAGTAGTAGCAATAGTAGTAGTAGTAGCAGTAGTAGTAGTAGTAGCAGTAGTAGTAGAAGTGGAACAGGTCATCAGCATTAAAGAGGAGACCAGTGAAAGATGGGCGGCCCTTATCACCTTGGACGTTAAAAATGCGTTCAATTCAGCCACATGGAGCTTAATAGTTGAGGAACTAAAGAGACGTAGCATCTCACAATATCTAGTGTCTCTGGTTGTGCAATACTTCCAGGGAAGATGTATTAAACTGGGAGGAAATGAATTTCTTCAGATGCATGCGGGAGTGCCCCAGGGATCAGTGCTAAGCCCCTTTCTGTGGAACATACTGTTTGATGGGGTCCTCAAAGTTAAATTAACGAAAGGAGCATCGTTAATTGGTTTTGCAGACGACCTAGGTCTTGTGGTCACCGCTGAAGACAGCTACGAACTTCAACTCAGGACAAATGAGTCTCTGAGACGAATAAACAGATGGATGGAGAATAACAAACTCAATCTAGCGCCGGAAAAAACAGAAGCGGTTATTTTGAAGGGCCCAAGAAAGCACCAAAACATAACGTTTCAGCTCCTTGGTTCCACAATACAACCAACCAAGGCAGTTCGCTACCTCGGCGTCATGTAGGATAAGACCAACACGTACGGGGAACACATTAAGACAATGACGACTAAAACGAAAAAAAAAAGTAGGAATGCTGGCAAGGTTAATGCCTAACATTGGTGGTCCGAGAACCGCAAAGCGTGAAATTCTCTGCAGTGCGGCAAACTCTATGCTCCTTTATGCAGCTCCCGTATGGCACAAAGCCTTAAGGTGGAAGAAGCAAAGGGAAGCATTAGAAAAGGTCCAACGGAAAATGCTTTTAAGGATAACATGTGGCTATAGAACAATTTCTATAGAAGCATTGCAGATCTTATCAGGAGTTATACCCATCGACCTCCAGATTGAGGAAAGGCGGCTTATTCACGAGAGCAACTATGGAAACTCTGATGACGGCAAAAAAAGTATTAGGAATAGAATAATGCACAAATGGCAGGAACGGTGGAATAAAACAGAGCACGTTGCACAATGAACTAAACAACTGATCCCGGATATTAACAAATGGTACAGGAGCAGATTTCGCCAACTTGACTACTTCTTGACCCAAATATTGACAGGTCATGGCAAATTCAAGGAGTACGCCAAAAAGATTGGCAAATCGCTAGATGACAACTGTATATACTGTCAAGATAGAGACACAGCAGAACACGTCTTCTTCTGCCCTCGCTGGGAGAAAGAGAGACATGACCTGACTAGCCGCAGGGGAAGACAGTTGAACCAGGCAGTGTAGTAGACGCAATGCTTGAGAACCGGAACAACTGGCAATACATGAAAATGTTTTCCAAATCAGTAATGCAGGAAAAAGAGAAACAAGCAAGACGTAGACAAGAATAGACCTTATCACGACAAGCACCATCCCGATGACATGCGCCCAGCAGTTCCAGGATGGATCGCGAGATAAACGCAAGGGTTTTTTTTAGTTGGTGGAAATCCAACTCCCGCAAAGAGCGGTGTCTTTGAAAGATTTTTCCCCAAAAAAAGTAGTAGTAGTAGCAGTAGTAGTTGTAGCAGTAGTAGCAGTAGTAGTAGTAGTAGTAGTAGTATAGTAGTAGTAGTAGTACAAGAAGAAGCGCCCGGAATCACAATCAATCAAACTAAAAAGTGACCTTTGCCATTAGTTGCGAAAGGACGAACGCACTCTAGATTTGACACCGGTTTTTAGACTTAACGTAACGTTCCTGGCGCTGCTGATGTATTCTCGGAATCAGTCGCCACTGTCGATATTTAGGTAGTTTCCGGAGGTCAGCGCTTCGACCCACGGGCGTCTATGCTACGGTCCAATCCTTGCATTCCGCACAGAGGATAAAGCATTCGACACATTCCAGGCTATGAATTTCTTGTCGCAGTGTGGAGGATTGGAATGTTATCGACGAATGTTTGACCGTAGGCATCAGCAAACTTGCCACGGTGTGTGTGTGTTTGAGAGGGAGGGTGAGAAGAGGGAGAGAGAGATGGACTTGCGCGCGCCTCCGGGCGTGCGTGATCTTTTATTTAATTAATACGCATTTCACTAAAGGATTAACGCGATGATGTTATTTTCTCTGCGTGGATTGTGTGAGAGACATCATTCTCCATTGAAAATACCTGTATAACCTTTATGACCGTTCATACCGGTATAGACGACCTATGAAGTTATTTTACCGGT